>CAUYQU010045727.1:0-30641 GCA_963574635.1 Cheracebus regulus | reverse complement strand
TGAATATCCTTGTTAATTTTCTGTCTGGTTGATCTGTCTAATATTGACAATGGGGTGTTAAAGTCTCCCACTATTATTGTGTGGGAGTCTAAGTCTCTTTGTAAGTCATTAAGAACTTGCCTTATGTATCTGGGTGCTCCTATATTGGGTGCATATTTATTTAGGATCATTAGCTCTTCTTGTTGCATTGATCCTTTTACCGTTATATAATGTCCTTTGTCTCTTTTGATCTTTGTTGGTTTAAAGTCTATTTTATCAGAGATAAGAATTGCAACTCCTGCTTTTTTTCTCTCTCTCCATTTGCTTGGTAAATCTTCCTCCATCCCTTTATTTTGAGCCTTTCTATATCCTTGCATGTGAGGTGGGTTCCATGGATACAGCACATCAATGGGTTTTGGCTTTTTATCCAATTTGCCAGTCAGTGTCTTTCGATTGGGGCATTTAGTCCATTCACATTTAGGGTAAATATTGTTATATGTGAATTTGATACTGCCATTTTGATGCTAGCTGGCTGTTTTGCCCATTAGTCTATGCAGATTCTTCATTGTGTTGATGCTCTTTACCATTTGGTATGTTTTTGGAGTGGCTGGTACTGGTTGTTCCTTTCTATGTGTAGTGCCTCTTTCAGGAGCTCTTGTAAAGCACGCATGGTAGTGATAAAATCACTGAGTACTTGCTGGTTCGCAAAGGATTTTATTTTTCCTTCACTTATGAAGCTTAGTTTGGCTGGAAATGAAATTCTGGGTTGAAAGTTTTTTTCTTTCAGGATGTTGAATATTGGGTCCCACTGTCTTCTGGCTTGTAGGGTTTCTGCTGAGAGATCCACTGTGAGTCTGATGGGCTTCCCTTTGTGGGTAACCCGACCCTTCTCTCTGGCTGCCCTTAGCATTTTCTCCTTCACTTCAACCCTGGTGAATCTGAGGATTATGTGCCTTGGGGTTGCTCTTCTTGAGGAATATCTTTGTGGTGTTCTCTGTATTTCCTGGACTTGATCACCAGCCTGCCTTGCTAGGTGGGGAAGTTTTCCTGGATGATATCCTGAAGAGTATTTTCCAGCTTGGATTCATTCTCTTCGTCACATTCAGGTACACCTATCAAATATAGTTTAGGTCTTTTCACATAGTCCCATATTTCTTGGAGACTTTGTTCATTCCTTTTTACCCTTTTTTTTTCTCTAATCTTGCCTTCTCATTTTATTTCATTGAGTTGATCTTTGACCTCTGATATCCTTTCTTCTGCTTGGTCAATTCGGCTGTTGAAACTTGTGCATGCTTCGTGAAGTTCTCGTGTTGTGTTTTTCAGCTCCATCAATTCGCTTATATTCCTCTCTAAGTTGTCCATTCTCATTAGCATTTCGTCAAATCTTTTTTCAATGTTCTTAGTTTCTTTGCTTTGGGTTAGAACATGTTCTTTTAGCTCACAGAAGTTTCTTACTATCCACTTTCTGAAGCCTGATTCTGTCATTTCATCACATTCATTCTCTGTCCAGACTTGTTCCCTTGCTGGTGAGGAGTGGTGATCCCTTGTTGGAGGAGAGGTGCTCTGGTTTCAGGTGTTTTCATCCTTTTTGCGCTGGTTTCTTCCCATCTTTGTGTATTTATCCACCTGTTGTCTTTGTAGTTGCTGACTTTCAGATTGAGTCTCTGAGTAGACCTCTAGTTTTTTGATGATGAAGTTATTTCTGTTTCTTAGTGTTCCTTCTAACAGTCTGGCCCCTCTGCTGTAGGACTGCTGAGGTCCACTCCATGCCCTGCTTGCCTAGGGATCACCTGCAGCAGCTACAGAACAGTAAGGGTTGCTGCCAGTTTCTTCTTCTGCTATCTTTGTCCCAGAAGGATACCTGCCAAGTGTCAGTCTGATCTCTCCTTTATGAGGTGACTCTTTGAATATATGGGGGTCAGGGAGCAGCTTGAAGAGACAGTCTGTCCTTTATAGGAGCTCAAGTGCTGAGTTGTGAGCTCCATTGTTCATTCAGAGCTGCTGGGCAGGTACATTTAAGTCTGCTGCAGCAGAACTGATAACCCCCGCCCCTTTTTTTTTGTATTCCCAGGTGTTCTGTCCCAGAGAGTTAGGGTTTATTTATGAGCTTCCACTGTGCTGCTGCCTTTATTTTCAGGGCTGCCCTGCCCAGCAAGGAGACAGCCTAGTCACTATCTGCCTGCAGAGGCTTTGCTGAGCTGCTGTGGGATCCGCCCAGCTGCCGTGTGAACTTCCCTGCATTCCTGTTTATATGGGTGTAATTAGAACTGCTTCAGCAATAGTAGCCCACCACTGTAATGGCGGGTTGCCTTGGCAATGGTGGGTTGCCTCAGCAACAGCAGGCTGCCTCCACAATGGCAGACTACCTCCGTAGTGGTGGAGTGCCTCGGTAATGGCGGACACTCCTCCCCCGCAGAACTGGATCATACCGGGTTCAGCTGTGCTTGCTATGAAACTCTCAACTGAGAGCATTTCCAATTGCTGTTTTAGCCAAGCCTGATCTCCTGGCTTGCTACCTCAGAGGCTTTTGTTTTTTAGTTGAACGGTCAACTCTCACCCAAGTTTTCCAGTGGCCTGTTGAAAAGGCACCGGGATCTGGGTGATTTCCCACGTGGCAACTCGCTGCGCCAGCTGAAATAGCACGTTGAGATTTGTGGCGCTTTTTTGCCCAGGAATCTCCTGGGCTGGCTCCCTGATTCAGTCCCCTTTTTAATCTGCCTTCCCATAGCTCCACTCACCAGTTAAAAGGGCACCCAGAACAGTGTATTTTGTATGGAGAACCGCCATGCTGGGGCGCCGGCAAAACAGCCGTGCCGGCCAAAACTGCTGCGCAGGCCAAAACAGCCGCGCTGGTGACCTGTGGGGCTCCTCCTCCTGGGAATCTCCTGGTCTGTGGCTAATAAAAGTCCGTCTGGAAATGTGGTGTCCACTCACCCTCTGCGCTTTTACTGGGAGCTGCAATCCTGAGCTCCTCCTAATCGGTCATCTTGGATCTGTCACCAATTCTGCTATTGAAACTTGGTTATGCTTTGTGAAGTTCTTGTGTTTTGCTTTTCGGCTCCATCAGGTCATTTATATTCTTCTCTTAGCTGTTTATTCTCGTTAGCATTTCATCAAACCTTTATTCAAGGTTCTTAGTTTCTTTGCATTGGATTAGAACATCTTCCTTTAGCTCAGAGAAGTTTGTTATTACCCACCTTCTGAAGCCTGTTTCTGTCAATTCATCAGACTCATTCTCCATCCAATTTTGTTCCCTTACTGGTGAGGAGTTGTGATCCCTTGGAGGAGGAGAAGCGTTCTTTTATTTTTGTTGTTGTTTTCATCCTTTTTGTGCTGGTTTCTTTCCATCTTTATGGATTTATCTACCTGTGGTGTTTGTAGTTGGTGACTTTTGGATGGGGTCTCTGAGTTGACGTCCTTTTTCTTGATGATGAAGTTATTTCTTTCTGTTTTTTTGTTTTCCTTCCTCTGCTGTAGGACTGCTGGAGGTCCACTCCAGACCCTGCCTGGGGATCACCTGCAGTGGCTGAAGAACAGTAAGGGTTTCTGCTAGTTTCTTCTTCTGTTTTCTTCATCCCAGAAGGATACCCACCAGAAGTCAGCCTGAGCTCTCCTTTATGAGGTGTCTCTTTGGATATAGAGAGGTTGGGGAGCTGCTTGAGGAGACAGTCTGTCCCTTATAGGAGCTCAAGTGCTGAGCTGTGAGCTCCGTTGTTCTGTTCAGAGCTGCTCGGCAAGTACATTTAAGTCTGCTGCAGGGGAACTCATAACCACCTTTTTTCCCAGGTGCTCTGTCCTGGGAAGGTGGGGCTTTATGTATAAGTTCCTGATGTGCTGCTGCCTTTTTTCAGAGATGCCCTGCCCAGCGAGGAGGTAGCCTAGTCACAGTCTGCCAGCAGAGGCGTTGCTGAGCTGCCATGGGCTCTGCCCAGCTGCTGTGTGAACTTCCTTGTGATTTTGTTTATAGAAGTATAGTTAGAACTGCCTCGGTAATGACAGTCTGCCTCAGAAATGGTGGACTGCCTCAGTAATGGCGGATTGTCTGGGTAATGGCAGATTATCTTGGTAATGGTGGGCTGCCTTGGTAATGGTGGATGACCTTCCCCCTACAGAGATGGACTGTCCTAGGTTCAGCTGAGCTTGCTGTGAAACTCTCAATCCAGAGTGTTTCAGATTGCTGGTCTTTGTTGGGGTGGCACCCAGTAAGCCAGATCACTTGATTCCCTGTTTCAGCCCCTTTTTCTTCAGTTGAATGGGCAGCTCTGTCTCACAGGCATTCTAGGCACCAGTTGAAATGGCCACCCAGATGTGTGTGAGTTTTTGTGCAGAGTTCTGCTGCCCTGGCTGAAACAGCCATGCTGGAAACTCATGGCACTTTTCTGCCCAGGAATCTCCTGATCTGTGGGCAGTAATAATTTGTTTGGAAATGCAGTGATCACTCACCCTCTGCATTGTTCTCACAGGAGACTACACTCCAGAGCAGTTCCTATTTGGCCATCTTGGATCTCTCTGGCCAAGTATTTTTCTAATTAAATAGTCTCCACCAGTGGGATTAGTATGATTCTTGTTAGTTATGTAACTCTGGGCCAGTCTCTTTACCTTAAACATTCTCAGTTATCTTTTGTACAAAATTTGGTATTAGATAATGAATAATGGGGAAAATTCTTTGCAAGTTGGAAAGAAATATGCAGATTTAGAACACTTTTAAGATCCTACTTTACAAAAAGAAGACTCTCATTTACATTCCAATATTTAGAACAGTTTAGGAACTTCCAGTTAAGATGGCTGATTGACCACACAATTTTATTTTTCTTTCCCATGATTCTAGTTAAATGATGGCAAAGAAATTTGGAAAAGGTTAAAGTCAGAGAAAGAGGAACACTGTTGGACAAAATAAAAATAAATTTAGAAATTGGAAAGAGAAGTGATAAATGATTTAGAAAAAAAATGAGGGAGCTGCAATCTAAACTGACTGCTGAGTCAGAGACTGATGAAGCATGACCATAATCGCCTGTGGAATCATTTAGAAGCTGATGACTTGAAGGCACTAGGTATTTCAGAAGGTGGGGATAAGACTCAGAAGGAAAACTGCAAGGACTGGTTGAAAGTCTGTGCACTGAACAGTGAGATTGTCCAGTCTCCAATTCTATCCCCATAAAACAAGGTGAATACATGTTCCATCTCCTCCTCCTGATAGAGACTGGAGATTACTTTGCACAATTTAAATAGGTGTGACTTTGGATTCAGAAAAGGCTGAGGCTGAAAATGGAAATGGGTGAAAATGAGATTTTGAATGATGAGCCATCCCCATTCCTACCTGCACACAGACACACCTCACTCTTAGCACTAGGAAATGTGCCTCAAAGCAGGAGGTTGAAAAAATCTTCTCTCAATAAGCTGAATAACTCCATTAAAAGATTGCTGTATATAATAGCTTAGAGGAGATCCTCATAAAAATATGACTGGTTCCTTGCCAAATGATTCTACAGAGAATCCCCATAAGTCTCACTTATGTACAAAGTCATCTAATCCTCAGTAATACTATTATTTTATAGTCTATAAGAATAGATAGCCAAAGATTACCAGACATTTGAGAAAAGCTTCCAATATGAGAAAAAAGGAGTCAAGTAAACAGAAAGTGGAGGTAATCTGTAGTTAATGTCCTCAAATAATAAATAGCTACGAAAAAAAATAGTAAGAAATCTTAGAAACAAAATATGACTGCTAAAATACAAAACTCGCAGAAAATTTGGAGAATGAAGTCAAAGAAATTTCCAAAAAATAGAGAAACAACAAAGAAAATAGGCAATAACAATAAAAATCAAACAAATAAACACATTTATAGACATTTGAAGAGAAAATATTGAGACTTACTGATTTAATTTAAGAAGGTCCAACATCTGATCAATAGGATCAATGGGAATATCTAATCGATAGACTTATTGAGTTATTTTAGGAAGGTCCAACATCTGATCAATTTTCCTTTTGTGTTGCAAAAGGAAATACAAAGAAAATGAAACAAAGAAAACTCTTTTTAAAAATAAAATTTTTCTAATTGAAAGAGCCCACCTGGGTCAAAAGTACAGTGATTGAAAAAGACCTTTACCAAGGTACAATAACATGAAATTTTAAAGCATCATGGAAAAAGAGAAGAGCTTTTCATTTAGTAAAAGATATTGTAGCACAGAAATGAGCCTCAGGAAAGCACTGGACTTCTTGCCAGGTGCAGCAGCTTGTACATGTAATACCAGCACTTTGGGAGGCCGAAGTGGGAGGATCACTTGAGGCCAGGAGTTCAAGACCAGCCGGGGCAACATGGTAAAACACCATGTCTACTAAAAATACCAAAATTTGCTGAGTGTGGTGGTGCACAACTGTAATCCCAGCTACTCGGGAGGCTAAGGCATAAGAATTGCTTGAGGTGGAGGTTGGAGTGAGCCAAGATCGTACCACTGTACTTTAGCTTAGGCAACAGAGCTAGACTCCGTCTCAAAAAAGAAAAGGAAGGAAGGAAGGAAGGAAGGAAGGAAGGAAGGAAGGAAGGAAGGAAGGAAGGAAGAAAGGAAGGAAGGAAGGAAAAGCACTGGACTTTTCAACAGTAATTCAAGTTGCTTTCTTTGGTTTACTTTCAGAATTTAAATTTTGTGAATATCTTCTAAGTCACTCCTAATCCTAACTAATTTGAGGTAATCTAGGTTTTAAAAATATCATGCACTTTTATTTTTTTGATTGTTACTTGTGCTGTGTAAAAATGCTTAGATTTTATCAAGGAAAATTTATGGCATTTTCAGCAAAAATTTATACAAGGGTCACTACTTTTTTTCTCTGTAAAAGGCCAGGGATATTTCAGACTTTGTGAGAAAAACAAAATTGAGGATAAGTAGGTACCTATGTAACAAGAGAGAAAATAAATTTCTACAATATTTTAAATTGATAAAATTTAAAATAATTTCTTTTAGGAGAGAGATGCAATTTCACTTAATTGGGGTTCAAAGTTGGTGTTTTCTATTATCAAATCAGTTGCAAATGTTCATCTGTGAAAACCATTCTTACCATGCAGGTCACACAAAAACAGATGATGGACCAGATTTGGCCCATGAGCTGTAGTGATTGGGTAATCCCTGTTTAGTCATCAGCTTTTATTGCCTGTTACTGAACTTTTGTTCTGGTCTACTGAGAAATTGTGACATTTTACCTGGGCCACTGCTGCCTATACACATGCATGAAACCTGAGAGAGCAGTCTTTTGACCACTTCCTTTGTCACTGATACTGAAAGTGTCCTCCCTGAACAGTAGTATAGGTATCACCTGGGAGCTTGTTAGAAGTGCAGAATCTCAGGCTCTGCTCCAGAACCACTGACTCAGAATCTGCATTTAAACCGAGTCTCTAAATGATTCTTATACAAATTAAATTACAAGAAGCATGGCTCAAGTATATGGCACTGTCAGGTCTGATCTAGCAAAATCCAATGAAAGACAGTTCTCCAGAAAATTTCAAGCAAAGCACACATATTTAGTTTATTGTCTTAGTTTGCTAGTGCTGTAATTTAAAAAAAATGTCTGATACTGAGTAATTTGTGAAGAACAGAAATTATTTTTTCTCACAGTTCTAAAAGCTGGAAAATTCAAGGACAAGGTGCTGGTAGGCTTGCTTGTCTGTGGAGGGCTGCTCTCTGCTTCCAAGATGGCACCTTCCACATGGCAGAAGGTAGAAGAGAAAATGGGCTGAACTCTATCAAGCACTTTTATAAGAGCACCTAATCCCGTTTATGACCATGGAGCACTGATGACTCACTCACCTCCCAAAGCCATACCTCCCAACACTGTTGTATTGGGGATTAAATTTCAACATGAATTTTGGAGGGAACAAAAACAGCCAAACCATAGCACTCATATGCCTAGGTGTTTTAGGGCAAAGCATATTTTATTTGAAGGATCTATGTTTGCTTTTTATTTGCTACTGCACTCTGGTGCCAATGAAAAATGACTTTCTTAAAATTTAAAGCAAAGTTTGATTCCAGCCTAAATTTAATCCACTCCATTTTTAATTCTTAACTTGTATGAGATAATAACACAGCCAAAGCAGAGTGCAGTTTATCAGAATGCACACATTTTAAACCTCTAGCTTATCTGTATTTACAAGATAAAGCACAATGATTGCATAGGAGATATTATATTTGGATAAATAATGTGTGTTTTGATATTGGCTGTGTGGCTGCAGACAAGTCCACAAGAGTCTTGAAGCTCTTATAATTTATGCTATTATTAAACAATCTAATAATTTTCCAAATTAGTCTACAATGAAATAAAAGAAATTCAGAATTTATTTGAACATTAGGGTTGCACTTATGATTTCATAATGAAGCTGAACTTAATACTAAAAAAGTGAGCATGTTAAGATTCTTTAGGTATTGGTAAAAGATTCTTTAGATATAAATCTATTCACCGAGAAAACTATGGCTTTCTATGGGTAGGCTGATGTTTGAGTTTCTGTTATGTAAGCTCACAACCATAAGTGTGAAATTCTATTGAGTCCTTGAGAAATTCCCCTTGGATCCATAATTTTGGCAAATTCCCAGAATGAGAAATTTGCTCAGTGTTAATATATCAGTGTTCATGAACCACTCCCATAAAAGCAGGTATAATTTTATTGTCATATGTATCTGCTGCCTTTGGGGAGGATATTTGTCACTCACTTTTAGTGTGGCATATGTTTTTTTTTATTTTTATTGTTTCTCCCTATTTATGGCGTGTTCCTGTATATAATATATATATAACACATCACATGTTCTCACACACACAATATATATGTTATATATATAATATATACATATATGACCTTCTATCTTTTGTTTTTCTACAGACCATTGGAATTCATTTCAGAAGGCCCAGCTTCAGTTTGTGTTTAATTTCTTAATGTAGAACAGGTAATCATTTACATAGAGATCAAATACACAAATATATCTTTACAAGGCATCTTATTTGCTTCAGATTACATATTAGATGATCTACCTCACCTCAGATTTAATTCCAACTTGATGTTACATTTAAGAATTGAGAATACTAATGTGCTTTTATCAAACAAATGTGCAACTGAATGAATGACTTATTCAGGCTAGATGTTTACAATTCATGGTTTACTTCATTTGGAGTTTACACAGTTCCTCCTATCAAGTATTCTACGATGGGTACATACTGTGATGTTTCTTGGGAAAATGTTATCAGTTTGAAGGCTCTATTAAAAAATAATTTTTACTGAGATAATTATACTTGCAATGAAAGTAACAGGATCCCTGACTTGGTTTTTAGTTTAGCAACCACTTTAGTTTCAACCAAAAAAAGAACTTTGTATGACGGCCAATTATTAGAACTAGTCGAAGTTACTGGTTATGTAAAAGGGACTTACACTGGCTGTGTCTATGTCATAAAGGCATTTAGCTGGAACTTGAATTTTTATGTTTTTATTTTAAAGAGAAAGGTCTTGTAGTTATGTGAATCTATTTCATCTACATTTCAATTTAAATGTTATTTAAAAGCCAAGATAATTGCTACCTACTGTGTTGTACACTTCTGCTTTGTGTAAGCCTTAATAACAATCTTAATTAGGCTAATTTTAGTCAGATTAATACTTGTGTGTGTCAGCACTAACTACTGAATGCCACATACTGCAAGATTTTAATTAATGCTAAGGAAAAGAAATACAGTGTAAACATTTTTGAACTGAAAAAAAAGAAGATGAAATGAAGTAAACCCAATTATGACAGAGGATAAATTACAATAATATCATTAGTTCTGGATTTTTAGTGAATTAAGATTGACTTAAATAGATAAATCCACTCAAGTGTAATATCAGGAAAATGCAGTCCTTGGTAAAGCACTCTGAGCCTATGAAGTCTTTGCCTTTCACAGTCTTGGAAGACTTAGCAATTTTTTAAAATTGTTGGTACCCTGATATACTTTTTGACGTCCATAGGTGATGAATTCAGGAATGTTGTATCTTGAATCAGAAACATCTTTGTCATTGCATTGTTTATGAGCTAGACAAAAAGTAAGTTTGTTTTTCCTTTGTAAATTTCTAGTTTGACCAACTGGGTAAGATTTCCCCATCTCTCACTCTTAGTCTGGGCTGTGATTTTGTATGTCAAACATTAGGCATTGCCATTGACTTTACCATCTGCCTCCTTAAACATGACAGTCCCTGGAAGGGGAATTCCTGAATGTGGAAGGGAGTGTGAGAGTCTAAGGAGTAACTGCCCATTGTGATGACAAAGGGAGTTTTTCGATTACTTCATAGTGCTAATTGGAAACATAATTAAGGATGCCAAGCTAACACCAATACATTAACTTCTATAATCTAACAGCTATGTTTAGCTGGTAAGCAGAATAGTAACAGTACTCCTACTACTACTACTAATAATAAAGTTATATCCTTAAAGTTAGAAAATCTGTTCAAATGATACTATCTTTGTGATCCCTGATCTATTAAATGATGGTTTATCATGAGATTAAATGTAAGATGTGTATAAAGGTACCTAAGTTCAAATTAAGAACTATAAATACAAGTTCATTCATAATTCATATACTCATCTACTTCACCCATATTTTCAGGCACTTGGGTTCAAAGTGAAAGTTAACTTTACTATTAGACTAATTCAATTATGTAAATCAGTATCAAAAAGTACCCCAGGTTGGTACTTTTATGTCTTGATAAAACTTGTTAGTCTTTCATAATCATAACCAGAATATGGAAAACTTAAGGAAGTATCTAGTTTAAAAGATGCATATCATCACACTTTCATATTCCCCTAGCAAAACATTATGCAAATAAATGTATGCAAATGAATGAATGAATGGAGTGTGGTTCAGAAACAACTGAAGTCAGTATTCTGTACCCAGTGGAACATAGCTTAGTGTCTTTTGAAGTGAGTCTAGTTTTCAATTTTTCCTGTGCAATAGGTCTTGTTACCAATTTTGAAGGGGAATTTTTAATTCATTAACAACACTAAACAATATATCAAATAACTCTGCCTAACTTTTCTTAATCCAGGAAAAAAAATCTTCTTTAGGAATAGATATGATTTCAAATATGTGGGAGTACAGAATTGTCCAAAAGAAAGTCGCTTAACTTTAAAGTGAATTTAAGATTTCTTATTCTCAGGAAGAATTTATTTTAGCCACATTGTATAAGGATCTTTTCCTAAGGTATCCAAAATTTTAAAATTTGTAGTAATGAGCACTATGTGGAAGCTCAGATTGGGATGTTTCATGATACTCTACAAAACCGCCAAGATTTCTGGCATTTCACAGTATGATTTTCCTCCATTTTGTCCTGCACACATTATGTTTCAATCACGGACTTGCTGAAAGTATATACAAACCATGTCTTTTCTTTTTTATCTTCAGAGTACCCATGCTAATCCTGGACATTCACCAAATATGTGCTGGCTTTTGGATTTCTACATTGGCAGACTGAAAACACTTTTTAAGTCTTAAGGATGGATTGTCAAAACCTATTAAGATTTATAGTTTGCTAAAGCCTATTACAATAAATAAAAATGTGGTTACTGGCTTAAGAAACACATCACAAAAGGTTATGTACTGAAGTCCTCTATAACTGAAGATGATAAAATAAACTAAGGTGAGTTTAGTCACTTTTAGTTCTAACCAAACAAACCCACCTCCATGATGTGCTCTTGAGCGATCTGGTAGACAAAGAACAGGAAACACACACAATGAAATGTAACTTCTGTAAACAGAGAAGCAGCAAAAAATATCTGTGACTAGAAGACTGTATAGTCTCCACAGATTATTTCAAAAGAAGAGCTTAAGAATAAGAACAGGTTAAGTGAGAAAAGAGAATCTTCTATATGCCTGACCTTGACTATTTCAATAGAGTTGTTTCTCAAGTAGAGGATAAGATGTTAGGTTACCATTACATATTACTTAAGAACTTCAAACTCCCTTTGCTTTCTGTTTATGCTCACCAAACAATTAAATATGTCCCCTGCACATGATGACTCATAAAAATAACTAACATTTATAGAGCTTTTGCTATGTGTCTGGACTACGTTCTGGGCACTGACTCATGCTGAGTGATTTCAAAAGTTTTACAGAACAAAAGGATCCAAAATTTATCTAGGGTATGTCCTTCAGTGAAAAAAAAAATAAGCAAAGTAAAACAGGAAAGCTTCAGTGGCTTTTTCAAAGTCATCAGGAGCAGTTCAGTGGCAGAGTTCTCTGATTCTTAGGTTGAAACGTTTTACTGCACCTACGCTTTTGTCTTGTTCCCTGAAGGTGTCGAGGGAAGACAGGCAGAGAAGAGTGTGATCAGAATGGACTTTCATCCTTCTCTCCCATTTCAATCTGATAAATTTTATTTTATAGCCTATTGATTATGTTCTGAGAATAATGTCCTAAATTGTTTCACTTTAAAATATGATTAAAAAGCATTATTGTTAAACCACTTACTATTTGATAAAGTATTGTATTGAAGCCATAACTTACGAAACTAATCCTTAATCAATTTTGTTACTGATTCAGAAATTAAAATGATCTTTTGGAATTCGTTAAGATTCATTTAACTAACTTAAAAATATGTTTATTTTTAAGAACATATTTGACATTGACATAAGAGATAAGGACTGCCTGACTTTAAGGATAGGTCATTTGGTAGTGCTGGAAACTTCACCATCTCTTTATGTCAGGTGTGTCTTCTGAGGAGACATAAATATAAAAGGATGGGAAGAAGACGGGACACATGTCTGGCTAGAGATTTGGGAAGATGGGTGTTATTAGTCACAAATTCACCTTCTTTCCAATTCGTCAAAATCTGACACTACTCAGGAGCATATAGCTAGTTCGGATCTTAGTGGAGTGTTGTTTTAAAAAGTTTCAAACGATTCACATGAAATGGTTAAGTTGTACTTACTGATGCTTGCCGACAGAAATGATCCATCTCTCTTAGAGGGAAATAGGCAGGTACTGAAATACTCCAGAAAAGGAGCTAAAATTAGTAATGGTAGGATGCTAATGGCATTCATGACTGCAATTGGCAGAAGAAATCCATCCAAATTCAGGTTGGAATTCATGGTTTGCAGATAATATCCTGAAGGAATCTATTCAAGAGGGAAACAGCCATGTATTAAGACAGTGTTTTAACTTTGAAGAAAGCATTAACCACCAGATACTTGCATGTACTCTGTGATGGATGAGCTGGATGTTCCCTAGTTTTTCAAGGTCCCAGTTATGAGCTGATAAAGGGTCTTCATCTTCGGTGGTAGGAGCTCTATCTAGTCTATTGACAATAGAGATAGAGTCTTCTAGTCATTTAGTCTCTCTTAATTTTTCTATGAAAAGTAATGATGGCCCCAATTTTGTACTTAAGATGACACATAAAAAACCAAATAACTTAAATTCTGTCAATAAGCAAAATAACTTTTCTGCATGAACATTAGTACAAAACCGGTAGAAAATATTAAGGATGTCTGTTTTTACCCTGATGGAAAAAAAACTGGGGCTAAAATAGATTCTTTAAAAAGCATCTAGTTTGGTGGCAATATAGAAACGCCTTTTCCTAAGAAGAGGAGCCCAACGTGGACACATGCTAATTCTTGTAGGCTCTTTGTGGGGGCTTTCTAGAGAGGCTTTGTTTCTAATGTGAACTAAGTAACATGGGAAGAAAAAAAAAAAACCTTCATGTGTCTTTGCCCTCCCTTCAAACTAATTACATGATACTAGAATTCCATAAAGGAAATGACATGAAAAATATTTGCATAATAAAGTACAGATACAAAATTAAAAAAAAAAAAACCTGTGCTTCACCCCAAACCTTCAATGTACTGCTAGAATGTCTTCATTTTAAAAAATAACCCCAATGCTAACTAAAACTCTAACACTAATCTGGAGCCTCTTAGTGTATTCGAAGCCTCTTGGCAACCTGGTGTGATATTAGAACCAAGGGATGATATCACACGAAAGGGTATCTCTTTACTTATCTAGTTCATGAGCTTTGTTACAGCTTCATCATGATCTTTAGTAGCTCAGAGTATTTCTTTAATTCCCAGTGGTACACAAAGCTATTGAGTGGCATGGAGAGAAAGTCAACCAAGTCTTCTTGAAGAATGAATCCTCCAAACTCTTATAGTGCAAGAACTTCATTAGGAACCCTGCTTTACCACCACCCTGGGAGAGCAGCCTCGTTCAAATATCCTGATGATAACTTCTCATTTGAAACCTTTGCTAACTCCTTCTCTTTACTCAATTGTACAATTCAAGAGGGTATATGGAGAATCAATGTTATGGTGTCAGTACAGCTGTTACCAAGTCCACCAATTATAAAATGAGCCTATTACCATGTTAACTGCCCAAACACACAGGGCAAGACCACGTTTTCACTGAGATTCTTTCTAAAGAAAACCTGTTCTTGTGATCAATTATCTTCTGAGCTTTAATTTGACCCTGAGCATAGTAAACAAGGATTGTTTTGGCTGGGTACAGATGGCAAGAGTTAAACGAACAGTAGTTAGTTCTGCCCTACTTCAATAAAATTATTAAGCATGGATTCCCCATCAGAGGAAAATGAATGATGTGTTTTAACAAAAAGTGCTGGCAGCAGAACAACTCTAAGACTGAAAGGCTCCCAGCACAACTTGGAAGTTTCTGTTACTGATTTCAAATGAGAATTATTGTTAATAGGAATAAAGTTATTATCGGCATGAATCACAGACACAGAAATCTGTTAACTTAATAATGTGGCAAATGTACTATTAATCTTTAGTGAAGCAATATTAATATATTGCCTAATCTTAGAAAAGGCTCCAGTGTCTTGAAAGCTTGAAATCATTTCTGCCTCTGCCTCAAGTTCTGAAATCATCCCCCTGTAAAATTTTAAATACTTTTATTTCATCCAAGCCTATGAGTATTCAGAAATAATTGCTGTCAATAGAGATTCATTTTCACCTTTGAGTGGCCAGTAATGTCAAATGGCAACCTCATCAGCCATAATATCAACATATTTTAGAGGTATGTCTTGCAACTGAAGGTCAATAATGGCTACTAAATTTAAAATATGTATGAAATTCTATGATGTTTTATTCTTGGTACTTTGATTGCCTTTGTACTGGTGACTATTTCATCTGGGGGCAAAAATCTAACCACAGCCTATTCTATTGGAAATTCCTCTGCCTCCCTGGTGAAGAATGATCTAAGCATTTTCTTTGAAGTTTCTAACATAGCATTACTGTATATAATTTTGGAATCTGTGTAGTTTGTATCAGGGATTTTTAACCCAGTGCAAGAGTGGTATCAAGGGTAATAAAGCATGGCCCTTGACACCAATCCTGAGTTGGGATATTGCTCTGCCACACACTAGCAAGATGACTGGAAATAAGTTGCAAGTTGGTTTCTGAGCCTCAGATTTAGGAGAATAATAGCAACGTAGCAAAGTATGTAATAGGAGATTAAATTACATACTGTGAAGCTATCTTTTAGAAGCTATGACATGTAACAGGTGATCAGTAAGTATTAGTTTCTGTCCTTTGCAATAAATTGGGCATCTAGATTTGGTGAGATGCTTAAAATTAGTTTATCAAAATGTATTGTGATTTATGATAAATTAAAAAAAAATGTGTGCAAAGAAGGCTCGAACTTAATGGAAAGAAATATCAGGAGTCATTGCATTATGAAGGTAAGGAGCTGGTAATCTGTGCTCCTTACACATAAGGTTTTGAGGTTAGCTATGGATCATGTAGTAATTTTGTACTCTTTATCAGTTTCTCCATTCTAAGATGTTTCTTTACATTATTGCTTACATATATGGGCAATATTTCTGCTGTATTCTATTCTTGTGCCTACTGCTAATGTAGAGTCAAAAGGGAGTTTGAATCTCCTAAATCAGACTAGCTTTCATGCATTATTTAGTCTAGAGATCAACAAACTTTTCTGTAAAGGACCAGATAGTAAATATGTCCACATATGGGTTCTGTGGCAATTACTAAACTCTGCTATCTTTGTGCATAAGCAGACATAGATATGACAAACCAAAAAGCATGGCTATGTTCTGATAAAACTTTATTTATGAATACTACAATTTAAATTTTATATAATTTTCATGTGCCAGAAAATACTATTCTTTTTTGATTTTTTTTTCAAACACATAAAAATGCAAAAATCTTCTTAGCTTATAGGATGTACAAACATAGGTAGTGGACTGGATTTGGCCTGTAGATGGTGGATTGCTAACCCCTGATTTAAAGGGGCAGGCACTGTACTGAGAGACAGAGGATAGATTCTGCTTTACCTCTCACTACTATTAACTGTGACCTACGGCATTTCACCTCTACCAAAAGAAACTCACTTAATTTGTCTGAGCCTACGTTTTCTCTTTAACAAATAAAGTAGTTGATGAAGCTAATCTCTAACTTTTGTTGCAGCTCTATTATTCTGTGATTTCTAAATGTAACTCATTCATTAGCCTTTTAAATTCCAATTTGGGGGTTAGCAATGAACAAAGTCCCAGGTTTGTTCAAAGACTTTTGTAATCATTTATTTTTCTCTATAAATAAGTTAGCCTTTAACCACATTTATAAAAATTTAAAATCACATACATCTAAAAAAGATACTTTAGATTCAGTGTTTTCCCTTGATTTCCTCACAGCACAGGAACTAATTCCCCAAAGAACTAATAGAGTAGGTGGGGAGAGAATCACTTGCTCATTAGTACTTACATTTAAGAGTACAGTGGAGGCGGTACTCAAATCAGTCAATTTAGCTACTTGTTAGTGCCACTTTCTAAAGGTTTAATGAGAGAGGAAGGCAAAACCTTTGGCTAAAGGGAAGTTTGGTAATTGCCTACAGATCTGATATGTTCCTCTACTGCTCTTACGCCTTACGACTATGCACTCTGAAGTACTGTCTGCACCTACTGACAGACATTTATAGCTCCACAAAAGAAACACATCCCAGGGTCTCCTCAGGTATGCCTCTGCCTGACCCCGCTTAGCTCTGGAAATCAGAGCCTGTAATGATGACAAGCTTCTGCAGGATAACTGCCTGCCAACGTACATGGAAAGTGCTTGTTGGGGAGAAAATTTACTTTGACTTGTACAGTTGACATGCAATCACTTTCCTGTTCTTGGTGTGATACTCATCGCGGGTCCTTACCTGCATAATGCACATTCTGTATAGGAGCTGAAAAATGAAGAGAGGGAGAAGGGTGAGGAAAAATTTTGTGTCTTCTACATGGAGTTTACTGTAGCAGCCACCATTTTTTTCTTTGGCATGGTCTAACTGGCTTGTCACATCTCTGTCAAGATGGCAGTATTGCAGTTGGCATGTTTTCAGTGCACTAACTAACATCCCAGAGTTTGTCAGGAGAGAACCACCTGCAAGTAATTGGAGATATTATGTATTAGTATAGGAATTGTTCTCCAGTTTTTCAAGATGATGATCAGAAAGATAACAATTCAAGGATGCAGGGAAGTGAAGTGAGAAAGTTTCAGCACCCAAGGGGTTGGATTCAAATCCCACACTTCTGACAGGGATTCTGGCACCCTGGAGTCAGCCCAGGGTGACACGTAGCAGCACCTAGCAGTTGATGTAAAAAGTGAAAAAGGTAAGATCAGTGAAACATATTAAAAGGTAAGAAAGGTGACAAAATAATACACCAAAGTGAAGGACTTCAGAATCTCTCAAAAGTCTCTAACTTTAATGCATTAATGACTACAATAAACTGAACTTTCTTTAACATCCTTAACACAAAGAACTAGTACTATTTTTTCATATAAATTATTAAATAAATAATCCCCATTTTACTTGGCAGGTAGAAGGTGGTTTCTTATTTTGACATGGAGATGAAGAGAAATGTAATCTCTGCTTTGACTTTATCCTTGGACTTCAGAAATAAGGTTAAACTTTGAACTCTCTAAATGACTTTATACATGCTGATAGTGTCATTAAGAGTTCAGATTAGATTAGTTGGTTTTTGACTTTTCCAGTAGTTTCTGGTAGGTTTAGATGGCTGTTGCTCTACCATCAGAAGCTGTTTATTGCTTCAGATGGCAGCAGTCACTTACTGCTAGTGATTTGCAACCTCATTGTTGCTTCCTTTATGATCTTTCAGTTTCTACCTTTTCTTTGACTCCATTAGGATTTCCTGATACAATGACAGATAAGAGACCCCCATTTAGATAGCAGGTCAGCTGTCCCATCATGATGGTTACAATATTTCATAGCACTCCCTTTGACCAGACAAATTCCCCCCAAAATTATGTATACACCAATCTACTGTTGCCAGATAAATGGCATAATAAATGTGAAAATGTTTGAGTTTCTCCAACGAAGGCTGCTATAGGAACTCAAAGTATAATTTGAAAGTCATTTTGATTGTGTTCAAGTTTCCTATAATAAAATTCCAGATAAAATGCATTCTAATGAAATTCATTTATGTGCCATGGAGTCTTGGTTTTTATATTTAAATAAAGAATGTGTATGAATATATTTTTATGGCTATAAAGTGATTATATTGATTTGGTCTGGTCTTTTCTTCAAGAGTTGTAATAGACCCATTATGTCAGCCTTTGATTAATTGAGGAAGCTGGGGGCCTGGTAATTGAATATGGAGCCTTTCACCTCTAAGTCACTGAATCAAATCCAGCCCAAATTGGTAGTGACCAAGAATGATTACAGCTGTGGCTCTTTGGTGGCCTTTGTGAAGTGTGTTTAGGTCATCTGGGAGTATGTCGGGATACTTGCTGACAGGAGACAGGCTTATATCTATAGTCACTTTTGCCTCTTCTTAGTCACTGTTGCCTGAAGTAGATGAAAGCCCAGGGAGTGGTAAGGCCAAGAACACAGAAGCACCTTTGAGAGGCCAAGATTTGTTTCTTTTAAGAAAGAAGTAATAGGGACTGCTCTTTATTATTAGAGAATGAACTGCTCTATTATGACACTTTCCTAGCTATTTCAATTAGTTTGCTTAAGGTTTAAGTAAGATGAGAACTGAGAATGTGTTGATGAACTGAATTTGAACAGGCCTGGGCTGGGTGACTTAACTTTAACTTCCTGACATTTCCTTACAATCTTGTTACTCATCAACTTGTTCTCTGCTAAAGTCTTGCAAAGCCTTGGTGTGTAGATACTAGGGTTATTTGAACACTGATCCAAATTACTTTATGCTTTCAGATAGGTTTTATTACTAATTATAAGTACTTGCAGGATGAAAGATTATTTCCAAAGATATTTTCTCCAGTTTCCCCCCAACTTTTAAAATTCAGGAGTTTGTATGAAATACAATGTATTTTGAACTCACTATCCCTTTTTTGTATAAACAATCACTATTCGTGGCAAGATAAATTTTAATCTGCTTCTAATACATGACAAATTGATACATGCAATCTTATTAAACGATTAAATATTGCCATCATTTTATTTCTAAAGAGAGGTAATTCAGATTAGTGCTTCTCAAACTGTGTTAAAAATCAGTTTTTTAAAAAATTTCTCAACTATCGTGGTCAATTCATTTGTGAAATACAATAAAAATGAAATGTCTAAACATAAAATAAAGACATATAAAATATAAACCCTGATATTTTTATTATTTGATTCAACAGACATAAGATGTAACTTTCTATATGTTTTCTATAGTGTCTATAATGTTTCTATATGTTTTCTCTTAATGTCTGCATTTATTTTTTTGTATACTGGCAACAAACAGTTCAGAGACCGGCACTGCTCCATGAACCAGGCTTTGTGTAGCACTGGCTTCAGTTGAATATGTAATGTGAAAGATGAACTTGTTTAAACAAATAAAATTGTATCAGATACAATGATATGAAGCAACAAAAACAAAATGATCAAGAAACAAGAAATGATAACATATGAATGAGGTCTAAAACTCTAGAGAACACAGCAAGCACATATAATTGATGCCAAAGAAATGTCACTACAATCATTGATTCATCAACGTATTTACTGAGAATCTATTAGGAGCCAGGAAACTGTTTTGGGCCCTAGAAATATAGCAGTGAACAATACCTTCAAACCCCTGATTCTTATTTGTGTTTGGGGAGACACTAAAAGCAGGAAAATATTAGGCTAGGTCTATGATGAAAACACAGTGGGCTGATATGATAGAGACCCATTGTGGGGTAGGATATAGAGACAACCTCCTAGGCAGTTGACATTTGAATTGAGGATTAAATGACTAAAAATAGGCAAAGAGACCTAGGAAACATATGCCAGGCTTATCATGAAGTAGAAATTAACCAGGAAACGTTCAGAAATCATAAAGGCCAATAAGGCAGTAACTTAGTTAGAGGGAAAATTGGGAGGAGATGAGGTCTACGAGGTTGTCAGGGGTCAGATCATATAGGTCAATGTAAGGAACTTGAAGTTTATCTACAATATTACAGAAAACCATTAAGAAGTTTTAAGTAGACTAGAGAGATCTTATGATGTATATTTTTAAAAAGTTACTCTGGAACCCTGGTAGCTTTGCAGATAATGAATTTTAGGGACCTGGGGAACAGGCAAGAGATAGTGGTGGCCTGGACTAGTAGAGTAGTAGCCATGAAGAGAATGGGATGGTTTTCGAACAATCAGTAAAATTTTTCTGATATGGGAAAGGGGTGAAAAAGTGGGAAGATTTGAAGACGTCTACTTTTTCCCCCTTACACAACTGGTTGTTGGTGACTTTATTGAGGGGGAGAAAAAAGGAAGCCAGTTTGTAGTTGGCTGAATCAGGAGTTGAGTTTTGGTCAATTTAAGTTTGAGGAATTATTAGATAACCAAGTCAACATGTCAAAGAGGAAGCAGAATATATGCTTTACAAGGTAAGGAGAGGGGTCAATATGATATTGAGTATTTGGTGTATTAGATGGCATTGAAAGCCATGGGTCTAGAGATTACTTAAGAAAAGAGGGCAGGAAGAGAAGATTCAGGGTCATTGGAATGAATCCTAGGGCTGCACATCAGTTAGGAAATGATCACAGGAGAAAAGTTGGTTAAGGAGACTGGGGAAAGGTAGATGATGTGTAGATGAGTTGTAAGAGGGAAGGGAAGTGGTAAAGTAATAAACCTAAGTTGATCAACTGGACTGAGAGAGAGTTAGTAAGTCAGCAAGAGAGTTCAAGAAAAGTAAGTATACAATAATCTATCTACCCAAAGGGAGTGGCAGTTGTCTCATGAAACTGTAGTTACCACTGAATGTTAGGAGGGATACCCTGTTGAAAACATTTGCATCTAAACATCATACTACCTCCTTGGATTAATCCATTAGACTTAATAGAAAACTCGTGACTTCTATGCAAATAATTTTGGATGTCATGTAGGCTCAGCCTTTAAAAAAGTCCATTATCATTATAGTTTTCAAATTGATTTTCTGTACCAGGAGCAGAAGCGAGAAATTGAAGAAAATACTGAAATGAAAAATTCAACTGAGACTTCAGGCTCTGGTTTAAATGTGCACAGCAAACACACCAGGCATGCAGATTTTAAAATAAAACAGATGAGCTATTTTAAGTGTTTTATTGCAAAACTTAACGATTGTAGTTATCACTATTTTAAAAAACTTTTAGATAGCAGTTTTCCTATTCTTTGTACCTTTAAGTCCTTGGCTCTAATGTTCTACTCTTCTGACCTTGATCTAATCATGAATATCTATGCTACTTAATTATAATTTAAAAAAGGCTACATTGCACTCTAGATGGTAGATGCACATTTTTTCTTCTTTGGTCACCTGCCAGTTCTCGAAATTATAGCAGTGGGAAGAAATGCAAATGAAAGCCATGCTTGACAGCTAAACATAATGGAATGCATGGTCCACATTTGAAAAGTTACCTTAAAATAAAAGGTAGTATATAAAAAATCATTTCTTTAAGGTCACCTATGGCTTTGAATTACAGCTTTGAGGAATTTCCAATTTAGTCATCAGATAGAAAGAAGCCAAATAGGGATTATATACTTCACTAGAGGAAAGACAGAGTTTTACTTCTTCATAGTTGGGTGATCTTATAACTTAGAAATAGTAAGCAATACAAGCAAAACAATGCACAGCCCTCAAATACTCATTTTATAGAGCCTTGTGTAAAGTCCACCACTGGAGAACATTTTCTATGCTAATTGTTCTTGTAGCTAATAAAGTTTTATCTGGTTAACATCCAAAAACAGGTTACCTTATCACATTAAAATATGTAACATATGGACTGCAATAGGCTGACAGTAAACAGATTACATAGATCTGTATTAGTTGAAGGAGAATTGTATGTCTCTATTCAGATGAATATATATTCAAACAGTAGATTAAGAAGCAAATGAATGGATGCTTAACAATTATTTAGAAAATTTGAATCCAAAAATAGTATATATGAATGTATGTATACATATGTGTGCATTTGTGTGTGTATATTCACAAAATCCAAAATTATTTGATATTAGACACTTGAGAAAGTGCCAAAGTGGTTTTCAAGAAAAGTCATATACTTTACATTTTCTTCTTGTTTTGCTATTTGGGACTTTTTGGATGTTGACCCCATTCCATAGACTATTAGGAGGACATGTACTGCTAAGTGTGGTCCACAGGCCACAGAGCTCTCAGAAACAGAGCAGAGGCTTCTGTGTATATTTTCAGTGCTTCACTGCCTCTGTATGTGATGTAATAAAAAGAGCTCCACGCTAAGAAAAATAAGGCCTGGGTTCTGGTTCCACTTCAGCTCTTTTCTGTGACATCTTGAGCAAGTCATTTAATTATATTATGTCTCAGCTTCTGTGCTCAGTTTAACAATAACAAACACTGATTGAACACTTAACATAATCAAGTATTTATAAGACACAGGAATTTCTAATTGTGTTTATAAATAGATAATTTCAACATATGTGGTAAATAAATTGATAAAGATGTGTTCAAAGTGCTACGGGAACAGAGGCAAAGCCTACAGAGTCTAGTCTGCAAAAGGTGCCCTTCCCACCTACCTTCTAGGTATGTGATAAAAATAATCTTGGTGAATTTGATTAAGTTTTAAAAATGTAACTCATTGCATTGCTATTGGTAGTAGTTGTATAGAGAAATAGCAGGAAAAGAAAAATATGTTACAAATTAAGGTCTGAGTCAAACAAGATGAACAGATATACTTAACAATGGAACAGAATAGGAACTCAGAAGTGCAGGCGAAAGTATGGAATAAAGGTGGCATCTAAAACCAGTGTGAAAAACATGGACTTTTTAATAAGTAAGGTTAGGATACGTTGATAATAATATGGAAAAAAGATACAATTGGGTTTATTCTTAAAAGCTATTCTAATATAGTTTATAAAGGGGTCAGAGAAGTAGAGAAAAGAGGCAAGAGGCAATAAAGTGAATCTCAAAAGAAAATGTGGATGAATTCATTCTTTTATAACCTGAAAATGAGTAAAACCTTTTACCATGACTCAAAATTTAGAAGCAATAGGGTGAATATTGATGAATTTTATTACAAACATAAACCCAATGAAATACAAAACAAACACATGGAAAAACTTGTGAATGGAAAATAACACAAGAAAGAAGTTAAAAAGATATATGATAAATAGGGAATAACATTGGCAACTTTTATCATAGACAAAGTTTAATTCTCCCAAAATATAAAAATGCTCTGGAAATTGACAAAAGAAGAACAATGAAACAACCTACTCAACAAATTGGACAAAGAAGCAATCACAAGGGAATTTAGAAAGTATCTGGACACAAATTAAAACAAAAACGCATTGTATCAAAACTTATGAGATGCTCAAAGAACCAAAAAGAATACAAACCAGAATTTGAGATGCTCATAAGTTTTGGCATAGTGCGTTTTGTTTTTATTTGTTTCAATTTCTCTAAGAAAGTTTATAATGGCAAATGTTTACATTAAAAAAAAGAATGATCTCAAATCAATAACTTAACCTTGCACCTCAAGAAACTGGAGAAAAGAACAAACAACACAAAGTCAGAAGAAGGAAAGAAATAATGAAGATTAGAGCAGAGTTAAAATGGAGAATAAAAAGCAATAGAAAAAAACCTCAATGAAAGCATGTTGGTTTTTGGAAAGATTAACAAAATTAACAAATCCTTACCTACCTTATCAAAGTATTTATATGATAAAAAATACTTTAAATTTTTTGAGAACTCTTTTTACTACTTTCCATAATGGCTGTATCATTTTACATTTCCACCAACCATGCACACAGGTTACCCACAATTTTTCCACATCCTTGTCAAGACAGTATTTTTCTGATCTTTTAATATTGCTCATCTTGAGTAATGGCTGTGAAGTGATATTATTATTATTATTTTTATTATTTTATTATTTTACAGCAGGGTCTCCCTATCATTAGAAAACCATTGCAAAGAAGTAATCTTAATTTTTACTTAAAAATATTCTTGCAGATCATTGCTATCAAGGGTAATAACTGACCCAGTCTTCAAATTCTGAGTTGAAAGAGAAGTTACAAAGGATCAAAGAGAAAGGAGATCTGTCAAGAAAACAATATAAATCCAGAAATGAATGTAAAGTATAATTTACTTACATTTTTCTGACTGATAAATCAGGTTATAGTACATCATATGAAGAACTGTCAGAGCCATAAGTGTAGACATAAAAGGAATAAGTAAAACAAGGGCCCAGGCCAGTGATTGCTGGATGTAAGATATTCCCAGAAACACAACAGTTGCATTTAGGTTCATGAGCCAATAAAACCTGGGGTATACAGACAGACACAAATAAAAATACCATTGAGTTGTTTAAGATAACAATTGCTAATTTTAATGCTTCTATTCAAATATAGACTATGAAATGATGGCACATTAACTGAACCCAGTTTTGCAAATATTATCAGATTTTTTAACAAGTGTATACACATCCACCCTGACTTACCAGTTTCGCTATCTTTGTTTTATCCTTGTTTAGAATAGATTTAGAAAGAATCTCTTCCATCTAAATAAAGATTGACAAAGTTTTTCTATAAAGAGCTGGATAGACAGTAAATATTTTAGGCTTTGCAGGCCATGCAGTCTCTGCAGCACTGTGGTGCTAAAGAAGGTATCGACAACATTCAATCATTCATTCAAATACCCCTAATGAAACTGGAAAGGTTAAAAAGTTAATTCTTCCTGTATATTCCCATTTTCAAAATATAGGAAAACATGGAGTACTCAGGAATATCTGGGTTATACCTAGAATAGGCATGTAACTGAAGAAATGAGTGACATTTGAATAAAACTTTCAATTTTTCTTCCAATTATTAGTATCACAGAGAGGTACCTACTCCAGTAGTCTGGTTGGCAAGTTCTGAGAAAATCTTCTCTACCTCTCAACCTTTCACTGGGTCTGAATCTTGCCATTAGAATCCCATTACAAAGAAGAGATTTTAACTTTTATTTAGAATATTGAGGTAAAATTGAATACAATAAAATTTACTTATTTAAGTGTATAATTTGTATACATATTAGTTTTTTATGTGTTTCAGTTGTGCAAACATCAACAGATAAGTTTTAGTACACTTACACTATCACCAAAATGTAAAGGGCTTATGTGATTAGATGAGACCCACCCAGTATAATCTGGGCTCTGATCAACTCACATGAACGAATGAGAAACCTCAATTATCTCTTCAAAATCCCTTCACTTTTGCCGTATAACATAATTAGGGCAGTGACACCCCATCATCTTTCCCATATGCTGTTGGTTAGAATCAGGTTACTGGTTGTGCTCACACTCAAGGGGATGGGTCTAAGCAAGAATGTGATCCACTGGGGTCATCCTGGGGCATGTCCACATCTTTTTCTTTTTTCTTTTCTTTTTCTTTCTTTTCTTTTTTTCTTTTTTTTAATGACAAAGTCTTACTCTGTCACCCTGGCTGGAATGCAGTGGTGCAGTCAACTGGAATGCTCAGTGCAGCTTTGACCTCCCAGGCTGAAGCAATCCTACTATCTTAGCTTCTCTCAAATAGCTGGGACCAAAAGCATGTACTACCATACCTGGTAATTTTTATTTCTATTTTTTATGTTTAGTAGAAATGAAGTCTCACTGTGTTGTCCAGGCTGCACATCTTCTAATTGCCCTTCCCTTCCCTTCCCTTCCTTTCCTCCCTCCTTTCCTTTCTTCTTTCCTTCCTTCCTTCCTTCTTTCCTTCCTTCCTTGTTTCCTTCCTTCCTTCCTTGTTTCCTTCCTTCCTTCTTTCCTTCCTTCCTTGTTTCCTTCCTTCCTTCTCTCCTTCCTTCCTTCTCTCCTTCCTTCCTTGCCTCTCTCCCTCCTTCCCTCCTTTCCTCCCTCATTCTTTCCCTTATTTCCCTCTTTTTCTTCTAAGTAATAGGAGAAGTAAAGCCAACAGTCAAAATTGGCTATGGAAAGGGAATACTGAGCATTTGAGAAGAAAGAAAATATTTAGAAATAGTAATCTAAAGAAGGAGAGAAATTGACTGGACATCATATACTTGCTAGGCAATGATAAGGAACCAATTTGGTGGTCATGAACTTAATGTGAACATAATGTAATTTTGCATTTTTCTCCAGATTTGTTGCAGTGTGAGTACAATAATGGAGTATGTGGAGAGCTGAATTTTAACTAAGATGATTTCCTCCATAACACAGGAGAGTACAAGAAAGTAACCAGGGGAGAAAGAGTAATTGAGGACATGGAATATTATTATTAATTAATTGGAGACTAGCCCTGCTGCATACTTGCTGGTTGGGAGTAGAGGTTCAGCTCCCTGCTGTACCCAGCTGACACCACCCAGGAGGGTAAATTAGAACATTGCCAGTTTCTGCTGGGCAGGAGAAGAAAGACAAGCTCCTCCCTTGGACTCAGCAACACCACTCCACTTGGGAATCAGAGTGTTCCTGTCTGATTCTCTGAGTGTTTATGCAAAATATTAGATTGTCGCTCATGTCTGCTGAAACTATGGGGCCAGCAATATGCAGGGGAGGCAGTGATTTTAATACTGTTTGGCTAGAGAAGGACACATATTGGAAAAAATATTTTCTCCTATATTCGGCTACCTTTTTCCTAGTACTTTGGGTAAGGGGAGTGGGACTTTTTTGGAGCTACCCATTCCTTGCCACACCTCGGCTCTCACCCATCTGTGCCTGGTTCCAAGTTCTAGGCTTCTCCATAGCTCCACTGATAACAACCACCACCACCACAACAAAATAACCCAGGACACTCATTATTGTCCTTCCTCAAGTTCCAAGAACACTAGGAAGAGACTGTCTTCTTTCCACCTTTTGGAATCTCCCCATGTTTGTTTGTTGTATTAGGTTCGGGTTTTTTTGATGTAAGAGGGGGTACCTGGGAGAAATAGGGCTCTTCTCATATTGGCTAATACTGGAAATCCTCTCTATATACTCTATATATTTTAAAATTGGGTAGTTTCTTTTCCTATTATTGATTTGTCAAAGCTTTTCATTTATTCTGGATGCATGTCATCTGTCATACATGTTCTACAGATATTTTCTTTAAATATGGGGCTTTCCTTTTCATTTTCTCAATGAAGCAAAAGTTTAAAATTTTATTAAATTTCATTCTATCAATTTTTATCTTTATTGGTTAGAGATTTTTGTGTCCCATGTAAATAATACTTTCTAAGCCTAAATCACAAGTATTTTCCCCTTTGATTTTTGAAAAAATATCACTTTTATGGGTTTTGATCTTATATAAAGTCAATAATTCAATTTGAATCAATTTTTCAGTAGGGTGTCTTGAGGTAATTATTTCCTATATGGATACTCAGTTATTACAGTACAATTTATTGAGATGATCTTTTCCTCAATAATTTTTTGACAACTTTGTTGAAAATCGATTGGCCATACAAATGTAGGTCTATTTTCTGATGCTCAGTTTTGTTCCACTAATCTATCCTTATGCCAATACCATACTGTCTTGGTTACTGTTACTTTCTTTTCTCTTGCTTTTTTAAAGAGCTTTATTGAGATATAATTCAGATGCAATAAACTGCATATATTTGAAGTGTGCAGTTTGATAAGTTTTGAATATGTATGCACACATGAAATCATTACCATGTTCAAGATAATAAACATATCCATTGTTTCTCAAGTTCCATCATGCCCCTTTGTCATCCTTCCCCCGCCCCTTCTCATTTGCTTTTCCTCATCTTTAGGCAACCAATGATCTTTTTTCTGTCACTATAAACTAGTTTGCAATTCATTTATATTTAAAAAAAATTAAATTATCTGTATCTTTTCATCTGGCTTCTGACTTCTTTCACTTAGCATAATTATTTTGAGATTCATCCTTGTTAATGTATTTATCTGTACACATTCCTCTTTATTGCCAAGTAGTATTCCATTATGTAAATGTACAACTGTTTATGCATTTATCTGTTAATAGACATTTTTCAGCTTATAGCTATTACAAATAATGCTGTTAAGAACATTCATGTACAAGCCTTTGAACAGACATACACATTCATTTCTCTTGGGTAAAACCTAGGAGTGGAATGACTGGGTGATATGGTAGATGTATATTTAACATTTAAAAAAAAATTTCAAAGTGTTTTTAAGTAGTTGTAACATTTTGTATTATCACCACATGTGTATGAGAGTTCTAATCTCTTCATATCCTCGCCAAATCATGGTATAGTACATGTGTATCAATGTCTCATTGTGGTTTTATTTTGCATTTCCCTAATGACTAATGATGTTGGGCATCATTTCATGTGCTTATTGACCATCTGCACATCTTCTTTAGTGAAGTTTCTGTCCTTACATATTCTAGCTATGAGTCCTTTCTCAATTATGTGATTTCTGACTATTTTCTCCCAGTCTGTGGCTTGTCTTTTCATTCTATTAAAAGTGTCTTTTGAAAAGATTAATTGTGATGAAGTCCTATTACAATTTTCTTTTCATGGATCATTCTTTTAGGATGATTTCTCAGAAATCATTGCCTAAACTGAGGTCACAACACTTTTCTCTCTCTCCTTCAGAGAATAAATCTGAACTTGGAGAACTGAAATTACTCATCCAAATTCACACAGCTGTATTACTCATAGAACCATGAGCAGAAGCCATCAACCTGGTACAGGGCTAATTGGACTAAATCTTCTGTTAGTACCTCTTTCTGGGTCTTTGCAGTTATCAATTTCATGACACAGTCATTTTTTGTTAATCCAGCCTTTAACATTTGAAATTACCTTTCATTCCTGTCATCATGTTTTATATATCAATCATTAACTGTAATTGTTGTCCTGCCTCTTCAGACTGGTAGTCTGACGACATGAGTTAGAGTCACAAAATCTGAAAATCACATGATCTGTGATCGTCTACTCTCTGGAATTCAGAGTAATTTTTAAAATGGGAATCACACACTCTAAGTAAGGCTTTTTGATAAAAATTTTAATGAAGAACATTGAATGAAGAACATGGACTGTAACTACATGGTGCTAAGCAAATGTCATCATCATCAAATGTTCATTTTTCTCCAATCCTAATTTGAGGAACAAAAAGAGCAGTGAAATTGGAGCACAGTGAGTGATATGGTTTGGCTCTGTGTCCCCATCCAAATCTCAACTTGTAGCTCCCATAATTCCCACGTTGTGAAAGGGACCCAATTAGAGATAGTTTAATCACAGGGGTGGGTCTTTCCCATGCTCTTCTCATGATAGCAAATGAGTCTAATGAGATCTGATGGTTTAAAAAATGTGAGTTGCTCTGCACAGCTCTCTCTTTGCCTGCTTCCATCTATGTGAGATGTGACTTGCTCCTCCTTGCCTTCCACCATGATTGTGAGGCTTCTGAAGCCATGTGGAACTGTAAGTCCAGTTAAAACTCTTTCTTTTGTAAATGATCCAGTCTCTGGTATGTCTTTATCAGCAGCATAAAAGTGGACTAATATTGGTACCCGTAGAGAGGGGTGCTGCTGAAAAGATACCTGCAAATGTGGAAGCGACTTTGGAACTGGGTAACGGGCAGAGATTGGAATAGTTTGCAGGGCTCAGAAGATAGGAAAAACGTGGGAAAGTTTGAATGGCTTTGAAGACTTGTTGAATGGCTTTGACCAAAATGCTGATAATGATATGGACAATGAAATCCAGGTGGAGGTGTTCTCAGATGGAGATGAGGAACTTGGGAACTGGTGCAAAGGTGACTCTTGTTATGTTTTAGCAAAGAGACTGGCAGCATTTTGCCTCTGCCCTAGAGATTTGTGGAACTTTGGACTTGAGAGAGATGATTTAGGGTATCTAGCAGAAGAAATTTCTAAGCAGTAAAGGCATTCAAGAGGTGACTCGGGTGCTCTTAAAGGCATTCAGTTTTATAAGGGAAGCAGAGCACAAAAGTTCAGAAAATTTACAGCCTGATGGTGCAATAGAAAAGAAAATCCTGTTTTCTGAGGAGAAATTCAAGCCAGCTACAGAAATTTGCATAAATAACAAGGAGCTGAATGTTAATCCCCAAGACAATGGGAAAAATGTCTCCAGGGCATGTCAGAGGTCTTCACAGCAGCCCCTCCCGTCCCAGGGGGGGGGGGCGGGGGGGGGGCGGGGCGCGCGGGGGGGGGGGGGGGGGGGGGGCGCGGGGCAGGGGGGGGTCCCGGGAAAAACAAGTGCAATGCCCAGGAGACATTTTTCCCATTTAATGGGGGATTAACATAAAGCCCCGGTTTATTTTTGCAAATTAAGTTAAGGGGATTGAAGTCAA
>CAUYQU010045722.1:0-88495 GCA_963574635.1 Cheracebus regulus | reverse complement strand
TTCTTAGTTTCTTTGCATTGGGTTAGAACATGTTCTTTTAGTTCACGGAAGTTTCTTATTATCCACCTTCTGAAGCCTGATTCTGTGAGTTCATCACACTCATCCTCCGTGAAGCCTTGTTCTCTTGCTGATGAGGAGCTGCGATCCTCTGTAGGAGGAGAGGCATTCTGATTTTGGGTGTTCTCAGCCTTTTTGCACTGGTTTCTTCCCATTTTTGTGGATTTATCCACGTGTCGTCTTTGTAATTGCCGACTTTCAGATTGGGTCTCTGAGTGGACGTCCGGCTTGTTGGTTATGAAGTTTTTTCTGTTTCTTAGTTTTCCTTCTGGGGGCGCCCCTTCCACACAGAGCTGGGCCTTCCCAGGTTCAGCTGTGCTTGGTCTCAGTCCTCAGCACTTCCAACTGCTGTTATCCTTGTGGGGATGGGACCAGCGGAGCCTTTGGGCACCCAGTCCCATACACTCCGCACTGAGAAGCGCCGCGCTGGCCAAAAGAGTCGTGCTGGCGACCCGGGTGGCTCCTTCGCCGGGAATCTCCCAGTCTGTGGGCATCAAAAATTCATCTGCAATTGCAGCGTCCGCTCGCTCTCTGTGCTTTCACTGGGAGCTACATTCCTGAGCTGTTGCTAATCGGCCATCTTGGATCAATCTCCAAGGGTGCTTTTCTTTATGCAAGCTCTGGTTAGTTTGCTGAAACAGGCACTCACACTCAAACACATGCATCATGATTTTGTAGTCATATCTTATAGATCCACACCAAGGAATCTGAATCAATTCTTGGAATAGACTTAGTGTCATTTTCTGGATGTTAATTCCCAAGATATTCTGAATTTTCAGTAATAACACCCGGGGTGGCAGTATCAGAGACAGAAGTGAACTGAATTCAAGTTTAGAACAGAATCTCATTACTTTCAAATCCAGTTATTAACCACTTTTCAGAAACTAGAGGATGACTGTTCCTATGGTAACAGAAGCCTTAAAGCAAGAAATCACTCAGCAGCCTGATGTTTTTAGCAAGCTCCCCAACAATCCAGCCTGCGGGTGAAGGGAACCAATAGCCAAGGTCAAGTGTAGCCTCTGTCACAGGGCTTTTTTCTTTTTACTCCATAGTACTTCCTTTTCTCCATAATTCTTCAAAAGAAATCAGTCTGGGGCTATCTTCCCTGTCTTCTGGCCTCCCCCAGCCCATTTCCCAACATCCTGGTGTGTGCATATGTGTTTCTATATCTGTGCATATTCCGTCTGCCCCACTCATCTGTATGTCAATCTAGATTCATGTTCTTCATAGCTGTCATGAATCATTCAAGGTGTACTTTTAGCTCAGAATTTAATCATGCCACCAGAATAAAAAAGATCCCACTATTAAACATCTTTTGAGCGGGGCTTTTTGGATTGCTTGTTAAGCAGATCTTAGCTGCTCTTTCTTTTCTTTCATTATGAAAATATTTCCCATGAGTGAACACTTCTGATTTGGGTTGGTACTAGTGGTGTGTCTCATTGTTGTGTTTTTACTTGTAAGTGAACACTCTGAGCTGCCTGCCTGCATTTTCAGTGACAAATGCCATGCTATTTTTAGTACCCTCAGGCATACTGAATAAATCCAATCTTATTTACATAATATATAAGGTTGAACTCATGGTTTGCTGTGTGCTTTTAATGTTACAAGCAGACAATGATATGAACAATTGCCTGCTCAGCATATATGGACACAGTTTCCTTGTTGAATCAAATAGATTTACTAAGAGAATGAGTCTGATGTGTCAGAGGTTGCCTAACAGACTTTTGGCAAATCCCCATAAATAATCATAAAAAAATGGCATTACTTTTACCTAGAAATGTTCATTCTTAGACATCTACAAACAGTGAATCATGAGTTTTTCTTGAGACCACGTTCACCTTAAAGTAGACATACACAAATAAAATATGCATGAAATCTTTCTCTCTCTTTCCCCCTCCTCTCACAGCATGCATATATTCCAGAAGCATTTAGGCCAGGTAAAGGACAAGGATCTTGGATTTAACTATTCAGGCATTAGTTTTTTCTTGACCATAGAAGTAGGAGGGAGAGCATGAAGCCATGATCTTGAGTCAATTGAGGGATAAGGACATGCCATGTCTCCCTTCAGGAGAGACACTGCCTCCACTATACACCCTCATAGCTTTGACTCAAAGACAAGGCTGAAGTTATTTATTTATTTATTTATTTAGAGATGGAGTTTCACTTTGTCACCCAGACTGGAGTGCAGTGGTGTGATCTCAGCTCACCGCAGCCTCCAACTCCCAGGTTTAAGTGATTCTCCTGCCTCAGCCTCCTAAGTAGCTGGGATTACAGGTGCCCACCGCCATGCCCAGCCAATTTTTGTATTTTTAGTAGAGACAGGGTTTCACCATGTTGGCCAGGCTGGTCTTTAACTCCTGACCTCAAGTGATCCACCTACCTTGGCCTCCCAAAGTACTGGGATTATAGGAATGAGCCACTGCAGACACTATCTCTAGCTAAGGCTGACATTTTAAAATGAAATGGATTGAGTCTTAAATAATTGAAATAAATCTATCGTCATGACAGTGTGTGACTGAAAAGTTATGAGGTAGTCTAGGGTATCATTTCAGGAGCGTCTCATCCCATAGGAGATGAGAGCTTGGCAGGATTGTTGGTCGCATTTACTGGAAACAGAATTGTATCATGTTCAACTCTGGCGTGGAGACTCTATACTAACCTCTTTTCATCTGTTCGTCTGGATCTACCTTCCCTCATCTGAAAAATCTCTCAGTGGAACGTCTAGTTATTTCATCTTGGTCAACCAACCATGAAGGACCTGAGAGACTCCAGCCCGTGGAAACACTGAGATTAAGCACTGTTGATGAGATAACAGATCCAAGTTCTGAAAAACAAACATTAATTTGTTAAACTTGCCAGGCAAGTGAGCCCTGCATTTGGGAACAGTTCCCCCCAGCTCTGCTTGAGCAGAGCTAATATATGTTACTAGGAAAGCACAGATGGTTCTGATTAACAGAAGTGGTGACAAGGAAACTGATGGACTCCTAGACCAAGACAGAGCTGCTTTAACACACTCAGCATTCCATCTGTCTTAGGTTAAAGCTGGTTTATTTTGGCTTTGCAGGTCCTGATATGATTTCAAACAGCAACGTTTCTTGAGGTGGGTGATTTTAAGGCATAAGGTCCTTCAATTCGATGTCCTTGATGCTGATTTGACTTAAAGAATATGATTGTTAAGGCTGTGTCCTTGATGCTTGCTAGCAGAAGCCCTTTAACAGTTTCACAGCACGACAACTGTATGTGAAGGAGGCAGGAAATGCAGGGAAGGAGGGGGAAGCCTGACTAAGGGTGGTGGTAGACTGCCGAGAGAAACATGTTGAAAAGAGATCCTGGACCACAGCCACGTAAATGTGCTTGTGCAAAAGAATGGAGAGGGGAGCGCATGCCTTTGCCTGAAGGCAGGGTGGACATTGGGCCTCCACTGCATCCCCCAAGCTTTGCATGGTACCTGGCACAGGGCAAATGCTCTCTAAATGTTTGCTGAATGAATGAACGAATGATAGGAAGATGGAGAAAACAGTCCCACAGGAGAACAGTGCTGTGGCTGGGAGAAGATTATGAGAGCTCAGGTTCCCTGGCCTGGTTCATTCCTGAGACACACACTTCACAGCCCCTAGTGGCTAATTCATGCACACCAAGTAGTGACTGATGTCAGGGTCAACCTTGCTCTCCCAGAGGAATTGTAGGGAGGACTGAGGAGTGGAGAAGAGAAATCACCAGACTCTAAGTTTCTGAAGGGGGTGATGGAAAATAAGTGAAAACAAGTCCCCCTGTCTTTGTCAAACCACTGTATACTTAACCTGCTCCAGCTAAACCCTTCAGACACTATCTCTAGTCCTTATAGCAAGCCTCTGAAGTTATGGTAGCAAAACCCATATTACCAGCCAATGAGAGAGGGGCCTGTGACTTCCCTAGGCTCTCATGGATGACAGGGATAGGCTGATGACATAGCCCACTCTGTCTTGCTCTTTGACACCCTTGTCGCCACTCTCACCTAAAGTCCACAGGCAAGGTGGGATCCAGAGAGCCAAGGCGGGATAGAGAGAGCCCTTTGCGCAGCCTGCCCTGAGGGTGACATTAAGTGAAGAGGATAAGGGCTTCCCGACCTTGGTGCCTGTTGGGTCAGGGGTCTGCTGTTCCAGGGTGCTGGCTGCTTCTCTTACAGGGTGGAACACAGAGCGAGTGAAAACTCAAGGAACCAAGAACTTCAGTTCTTCCTTCTTTTCGTTTTGTAAAAAAATTTAGTGGAACTTGAAAGCCCGATTGTAAAGTTGACTGAATGAGAATTGCACTAAGGTAATTTTGAAAAGGAAGAGTACTCCACCAGGAATGTGGGGACTATTTTGGCTTATCTTCTTATTTCAGATGTTAAAAAAAATCCATAAAGCTTGAGAATGAAACAATATTGGCACATTTTTAGATGACAATTTGATATATTTATCAAAATTGACGATAAATAAGAATTTTATTTTTAAGAACTATCCTGGAGGAAAACTAAAAATGTGTATATAGATACAGAGTATTAGGATGTTCATTGCAACCTTGTTTGTGAGAGTTCAAATGTAGAAATATTTCAGGTTTCCATCAATACAATAGTGCTTAAATTAATTAGGATATGGTCACACCATAAATACCAGGGAACTGTTAAAAGAAATTAAGCAGAGTCAAATATGCTGACTTGAAAAGAACCAAAATATATTGAGAATGAAGGAATGGAAAAAGCAAGTCACAAAACAATATTATGTGCTTACGTTACAAACACATTGGAAAAGATTTGGAGGAAAGCACACAAACAATTTTTAGTGATAACTTCACAATTAGAGAAAAAGTCTAGTGAGGGTCTTGCTTTTTTGATATACTTCTGTGTGGTTTTCCTCTTTTATAAAGAGCATATTCATGTGTGAATTGTATATTTAATAAAATGATCATGTAGGGAAACAGAATCTGGATATTTGGGAAACGAGAAAGACAAAGATAATTTCAGGTTTAATCCTACAGGTGAGTTGACATGAAATTTAATGGACTAGATAGAACCCATTGCTATCACTGGTATGAGCCACTTATTTGAAGGCAGAATATCCTTGAGCCCAAGTTAGAGTCAAATTTTTGTGGCCAAAGAGATCATAGCACCCTAAAGTATCCTGAGAGCAGTTAAGAATATGTTTATTACAGTCAAATTAAATGGGGTCTTGGTGGCTATGATTGAGGAAGTTAGTACATGAAGAAAGGAAAAAAAGCAACAGGGTGAAATTGCTCCAGCAGAAGTAAGGAAGACGTCATCCCCTGGAAAGTATCAGGAGGCTGTGTAGCACTGCAGGTGGGTAGAGGGGAGTGCTACCAGTCATAGCTGCTATTAATGTAAGATCATTCTCTGATCCAGGAGAAACATGGGCTAGATGCCTTCTAAGAAAATTAAAATATAACTAAATCGCCTAGTAAAAATTATGAATCGGATAGAAGCATGAAGCCTAAAAAGAAACATTTCCTCTTCATTCCTGCTTCTCATTCCATACCCCTTCCCATTAATCACCATTGTTAGAGTTTGGTGTGAATTCTTCCAGTGCATTTAGGCTCATATATATGTACACAAACACACAGAAGCACACACACACACAATAACATGTGTGCAGAACTTTTAAACAAACACCGAAATATTTTACTAATGCATTCTCATTCTGAGCCCCAACAGGAGGCTGTGCCCACAGAGCTGGCTCACCGATTTTTGGAGCTCTTCTTTGCCTTTCTCTGTGGCATGCTCTGTGGCTGCTCTGGAGAGAATGTCTCTTCCCGAGTGTTTTCACCAGAATGCTTGGGAAAGCAAAGCAGGGTGGTTGTAAGTGTCACCGAGGGGGCAAGTGTTGATTTGGATTTAGAAGAAATGGGATGCAGGAGTTTTAGATTCGGGTAATTTGTAGTGCAGTGAGTTTAAGAATTTAAGCTCCAGGAATCTGGATTTGAATATGGGTTTTCACATTATCTATATAAGCTTAGGAAAATTACTTAACTGTTTAGAACCTCAGTTACCTCGCTTACGGAATGAGGGCAGAATGGTGCCTGCCTTATTACAAGGGGGTTCTGAGGACTGAAGAGGCAATGCTTACAAACTGTTTACCACCTTGAAAAGCATGTGCTGAATGCTTACTAAAGTAGGCTGCAGTTATTTTATTTTATTCCTGTTCCAGGTCACTTTTAGCTAAGTCACTTGTGAACACTGAGGGTTCTCGTCTAGTCCTTCTGAAAATTGCTTTTCCACAGGCTTAATTGCTTGCCTTTATTTTCTGATCTAATATTTATGCACATTTTCTACTTTTAATCTATCATTTTTGCTTCAATATGCCAAGACTCCCACATGGTATTTTGAAAATAAACCAAGAACAAACCAAAGTGCTTTACACACAACTTCCTGGACTTTCCTTAAATTGGTTATAGCTGATCATTTCTTGCATTTTTTTTTTTTGATACAGTTTTGCTCTTGTTGCCCAGGCTGGAGTGCAATGGCATGATCTTGGCTCACTGCAACCTCTGCCTCCCAGGTTCAAGCAATTCTCCGGCCTCAGCTTCTTGAGTGGCTGGGATTACAGGCATGCACCATCACAACTGTCTAATTTGGTATGTTTAGTAGAGTTGGAGTTTCTCCATGTTAGTCAGGTTGGTCTCGACCTCCTGACCTCAGGTATCTGCCCACCTCGGCCTCCCAAAGTGCTGGGATTACACGCTCAGCCCTTTTTTGCATTTTTTAAAGCAACCTCATTTTTTGGTTGATTTAGTGGCACAATTTTCCAAATTGATATTTGGTTTTTGATGTCAAAGGCTGAAGAGTTTCCTTGCTTTCAGACTTGTGGATATTTAACTGCCTTTGTGCTTGCTGTCACTAGTTGACTCGACTCTCAACCCATATAGAGTTGTCATATATGAATTCGATGTTAAATTAGATCATGTCTTAATTGCACACCTAAGTGTTCGATCAATTTATCTATTTATTCAATGAATCTTTATGAGTGCCCCTGAGTGTCAAGGATTGTGCTATGTTTCAGGGATAGAGTGGTAATAGAGACAGCCCCTTCTTCCATGAATTGTAGAGTCTAGCAAGGCCTATACACATTAAGTGATGAATTGCTAATGTGGAAGTGTTCTGCTGGGTGATGCACTGCCAGAAGGATGCAGGAGGGGCCTCCCTGAGGGAAGTGATACCGATGAGCTCTGACAGAGGAACGAATAAAGTGAGGAGTAGACGAATCCTCTATCCAGAAGCAACTGCCTGTTCAAAGACCTGGACATAAGAGAAGGCTTGCAGCATTTGAAGAACTGAAATAAAACTCACGATTGGAGTGGAGAGAGTGAGGGTGTTGAGAGCTGAGGTGGGACTGAAGCCATATGAGGAATTTATTCCTTCCAGGAGTTTCTCTGACTGGTTTCTGATAACAAGTGGCTATATAGTCTAGACTGTTTCTAAGTTGAGCAATGATGACAGCATGTTTGAATCTCCTTGAACACAGCAGTAGTTTATTGCTCTTTAGTGACTAATGAAATTTTGTCTCTGGTCAAGTAATTGGATTCTTAGCATGACACATTTTAATTCAAGTCAAGAAGACAGAAGTATTAAAGACTAGTGAGTGAGCGCCTCGAGTTTATATAGAAATAGAAAGGACTTGGAACTAGAGAGTCTTTGTTCTGAGTGGTCTTTCTGGACTTTGTCTTTTGTCTACCTTTTGTCTTCTTAAACTTTACCTAACTGTTGTCAAACAGAAAAACAAAGCAAAAACATAATAGCAATAGATTCTGTTTAGGAGCTGCAAAGCTGCAGGCAACTTCAATGCTTCACAGTTAAAATTTTCCTTTCAGTAGCTGCACTTGAAATCATCTCCAGCACCAGCAGAGGACTGGTAAGAGAGTCATGGTTTCCAAGATCCAATTTTAAGGCATGTGGAAAGAGGATACTACCTAAGAAGGAATTCTTTTATTCTATGTAGAATTTAAAAGCTTATTTTTGTTAGCTAAAACCCCTGATTGTTTAGAATAATGTGATTTAGGATAATCAATAGATATATTTATAGAGATATAATACTATAAAGAATATCTGATATAAATGTTTAATTCATTCTTAGTAGTATGTATAGAGTTTCACCTATGGTTCTGTCTTGTCTTACACAAAAAGCAGAACAGTTTCTTTCGTAGAAAGAAAGCTACCAGTTCCCAGGTGCCCACTCCTATTCTTTTTAGGGAATCATAATTTGTTCTCCTTGGAGGCCAGATTTCTCAGTGAGTTCTCCAGTATGCTCACAGCTCTCCCTCCAGATATTTTGAGAGCTTGGAGTCATAGTTCTGCATTTTAAAGGAAGCTGTGAAAACCTACATGAGCTCTCCTTTTCCAGCCACAGAGAAAACTAGATCGTGTCCTAAGACCACTGTTGGTTGAGAGTCCTTTGGATCTGAGTTTTCTTCTGTACTCTGCTGTGTCCTCTTCAAAAACTAATATAATAGCAGAAAATAAAGGACATTGGCAGAAGGATTTTCAATGTTAAGAACTGGCCTATGACAAAACTGGCCATTTTACATCTTTGTTATATTTACAGGTTTACTTTTCTGATATTTATACTTTTGATTTACCAGGTGCGGGGTGCAGAGGGGGTGGGGGGTGTCGGGAGAAGGTGGCAGTCAGGTACCTATAGCCAGGAAGATCTGTGCAATAATGGAAAACCTTTAACAAGATGTGAATTTTGTTAAAGAAAGATTCTCAAATCAAAACATGTTCTTGGCAGTGCAGAAAGGTATTCTCCTGGGGGTAGAGGGAGTATCCAGGTAAGTCAGAATGAAAATGAGCGGGGAAGATGGGTAAATTTCCCAACTCTGGGATTTTGTGGCTGAGAGAGCAAATAACTGTGGCTCTCCTGGCGCCTGGTTCCTTGCATCACGTTGAGGCCCCAGCAGGCGAAACCCCAGGACATCACCTCCAAGGAGGTGACCCCGGAGTTTGGACCAGGGTGAGCAGTTGACCCCGGAGTTTGTAGATGCAGCCCCTGTGGTGTGGGAGCCTGGTGCTCCAGTCAGCCATCCAGGAAATGATGATGAGGCGAATGAGGACCAAGCCACAGCAAAGTGGCTTCATCGGGAGAAGACACAAGTCTGTAAGACATGATGTGTGAAGTCTTTAGCATCTCTGAGTTCTTGGAACATAAGAAAAATTGCACTAAGAATCCACCTGTCTTCATCGTGAATGACAGCGAGGGTCCAGTGCCTTCAGAACTGAGCCACCAGTCACCGTCCAAGCGGTGAGGATGGTCACAGGGAGACTGGTGGCAGCTCAGGGGACATGAAGGAGATGGTGCGGAGTCTGTGATGTATCTAAAGACAGAGATGGCCCTGCCACCCACGCCCCAGGACATAAGCTATTTACCCAAAGGCAAAGTGGCCAACGCTACGTGACCTTGCGGGCACTACAGGGCACCAAGGTGGCAGTGACTCAGCAGAGCGCACATGCCCTGCCTGCCCCGGTGCCTGGCGCCAACAACATCCCGTGAGTCCCCGAGCATATGCTGCACCTGCAGCCGCAGAAGCAGCTACAGCAGGCCCAGCTCACCAAGCAGATCCGCATCCAGGTGAACACGTGGGCTTCCCACGCCTGCACTCCAGGGGGCGGAGCTGACACCCTGAAGACCTTGGGCTGCCACCTGTCCCAGCAGGTTTCTGCAGCTGTGGCTTTGCTCAGCCAGAATGCTGGAAGCCAAGGCCTGTCTCTGGACGCCTTGAAACAAGCCAGGCTGCCTCACGCCAGCATTCTTCTGCCACCGCCTCCCCACTGCTTCGCATACTCAGGTCGGGCTCGATCTCTTCCAGAGCCCTTTCTCCATGCGGCGCTAGGCCCATCCAAGGGACGGAGAAGCCACCGAGCACCTCCGCGGTGGATGTCAAACCCAGTCATGAGGCGGTCCTCTACAAGCACAAGTGTCAGTGCTGTAGCAAGGTTTTCAGGGCTGATAGCTCCTTGCAGATCCACCTCCGCTCCCACACTGGAGAGAGACTCTTCGTGTGCTCTGTCTGTGGTCAGCGCTTCACCACCAAAAACGACCTGAAAGGTCCACTTTCGCCGACATCCCCAGGTGAAGGCAAAACCCCAGCTGTTCGCGAAGTTCCAGGACAAAGTGGCCGCAGGCAATGGCATCCCTCATGCACTCTCTGTACTGTCCCCGTAGATGAATTGAATCTCTCTAGAGAGCAACCCTGTCTTTGTAACCCCCTCTGTAGGGCTACCTGAGAATCCCTCTTTGGAGACTAAGGACCTCATGGGTGGCCCCGCTGCCAAGCAACCTGCAGCCTGAACCTTTTCCAGAAAGTGAGGGTGGATCCACATATCCTGGGGTGGGACCAAACCATAATTCCCCAAGGGCTGGTGGCTTCCAAGGGAGTGGGACCATGTACTCTAACAAATCTCTCATTTGCCACTGAGTCTTAAAAGCTGCCAGAGCTCCCTCAGGATGCATTACCGCACCCACAGCAGGGAGAGATCATTCCAGTGTGAGATCTGTGGCCAAGCCACTTCTACCTAAGGTAACCTGAAGACATACCTCGGGGTTTACCGAACCAACACATCCATGAAGATGCAGCATTCCTGCCCCATCTGCCAGAAGAAGTTCGCCAGTGCCATGATGCTGCCGTAGCATATTAGCCTACTCCAAGACGGATGGCTCCCAGTCAGGTATCAGTGCAGATGTGCAAAAACCAGGTGCTACTAACAGCGTTGAGTAAAGGAGAAGTTGCATGGAAGGAGAAATGCAGACAGAGTGACATCTCTAGAGTCTGCTTTCTTGTAAGAGCTCATCTCCTCCTGTTTTGTTTTCCTTGTTGATATGCAAATAATGTTTACACTGGTTGTGATCACCACCTCAGGCAAGTTTTGCAATCACGATTGTTGTTATATGTTGCTTTGCAAAAAATTGAAAAATTAAAAATATATATATATATACCAAAACAAATACAGACTTTTTTTTTTAAATTTTGGAAAGAAGCTTTGTTATGTATGACAAACTATACAGAAAACCTTTGTACGACCTAGAATGACTTTTTCCAAAGACTGTTACCTCTTTCAAGGTAGAATCATTGGAACTTATTGAACAACTGTGGAAAAGACAACTACATAGCCTAATTGAGGGGAGAGGGGTACTGATACTTCTATGGTAACTATATTCGGGTATAAGGACAAGGTCTGTCATGTATTTAGGTACCTGTTTTATATGCCCCAACCTTGTCCCCATCTTATTGTTTGTTTTTTTGAATGTAATTAAAAATGAACTAACGTTGTAAAGTTGTAAAATTGTTTCAACCTTAAGTAGGATGGCCTCAAGTGGACTTATATTAGTCCTTAGGGCGTCAATACGTGTTAAATACAGTTCAGTTGGAGCCTCAAGAGTGTCAATGTCCTCCTCACACTTCTTAGATGCCTTCCTCTTCCTGAACTCCAGAAGAGGGGGCACCTGAACGGGGAATCTCAGGTGACTTAATTTAGTGCCAGTGCCTACTCTATTGAAGAGCTGTGTTTTCATTCTTGAGAAGAAACTCATGCAAGGGGCATGTTTCCTATCACAGGTTCATATACTCATTTTTTGTTGTTGTTGAATTTCCTTCTATGATTTATGCCAAATAATTATGAAGACTTTTTGGTTTTCTTGCTGAATATTTCATGAAGGCTATGAAGTTAAAACAGGTAAGTCCTGGGTGTGAAAGCTTTAATTTATCTGCCTCATTTATTTTTTATTTTTCGTAGCCATAGGGTCTGTTTTGCTATTTTTTTTTTCTTTTTTTTAGACGAAATCTCTCTCACCTGCCCAGGCTGGAGTGCAGGTATGCAATCTCGGCTCATTGCAACCACTGTCTCCCAGGTTCAAATGATTCTCCCATCTCAGCCTCTCAAGTAGCTGGGATTACAGGCACCCACCATCATGCCTGGCTAATTTTTGTATTTTAGTAGAGACACCATGTTGGCCAGGCTGGTCTTGGACTCCGGACCTCAGGTGATCTGCCCACCTTGGCCTCCCAAAATGTGTTTTTCTATTTTAAGACTACGAAAATATTCCCAGGCCCTATCTAAAACCTAAGAATTGATGTACTGATGGGAAGAGCTGAATGTTCAAGATGGTTTTGTGATACCTTTTTTTGTAATCTCCTTTTTTACATGTAATATTGAACAAATGAAACATTGCTCTTGATTTAACAAGAAAGGAGAAAGAAAGAAAGAAAGACTCTAACTTCTGGGAGAAAACTCTTTCCCTTTATGTGGAAGGCCCTGACTGAAATGTGAATCCAAGACTATTGGGCAAAGTATCGACTTTTTGTTGTTGCACCTGACTTAGGATTCCCTCCAACCCCTCACTTTTTTTTTTTTTTGGTAAGTTGTGCCTTTCCTCTGGAATTGTAAGTGAATATAACAATAGCACCTGTTTACACTGTGAAGTGGATATCGTTACAGAAAACATACCAGTGGCTTCCTCACTGTTGAGCTAGTAATGCCTTGTGAATGTATGATCTGTGGAGAAACCCCTGTAGTTGTACCTGCTGATGCTGTCTGTTGGTAAATAAATTTTCCATTTTTTCCCCCCAAAAAAGAAAATGAGTGGAAAGAGAACGAAACAGTTAGGAACATGGTCATAAAGAGTCTAGATTTTGATGGGGGAAGAAAGGAAGAGTTAGAAATAAGGCATGAGAAATCATCATAGTAACTGGCTGGGAAGAAAGCCAACTTTGGTTGAATTTAAAGTGGACCAGAGGGACAAAAGTTGTGAAAAGCAGTGTGACAGATGATATCTAGTAGGTAACATATGCTAATGAAGGGAGGGAGGGTAGACTGCACAGACAGGAAGGGCCTTAGTATAAGGTAAAAAATGATTCATCATTAAGAATGACGTGTGTGTGTGTGTGTGTGTTTAGCATAGGTGTTGTGGTGAACAGACAAGTACAGGAGAAAGTGTATGGTTATTTATCTTTCCTAAATGTTGGAAGCATACAAATAAATAGCCTTTATAAGAATTAGTGTTTTGTGAGTTAGATGAAGACTTTGTGCATGGTCACAGTGGTGCCTACTAGGGCACTTTCTCCTTAGGTTCAGTGAAATATTTAGACCCACATCATGGCCACAGGCCCCCTTTGGCCCCAGTCTACTTGAGATACTGTAGGACAAGAACTACAGAGTGACAAGGAACAGTGTCAAGTGATCCGCTGCTGTAGGAGTTCTTGCAGCAGTCTTTACCACCATCCACACAATTGTTCAGGAGCCACTCTCTGTGGCCCTGATTTAGAAGACTCATGTCCCACAACAGCCAATACCTCTTATAACAATTCCATCAGGTATTAATGGTTCATTTATAGTTCTGCCCAGTCCAGATGCAAGTTGCCAATAAAGAGTCATTATTGTCATCAGTAACGGCCAGACAACAGAGTTAACATCATTTTTTATCAGATTAGTTAAGGGACGGAGGGAGAAAGTTAACTGAAAGTTAACATTTCAAAATATTTTGAAATTTTGAAATTTCAAAATTTCAAGTAGAATGCCAATATTCTACTTGAGAATTTTATTTCAGATTCTCAAGTAGAAATAAAAATGGTTCGCCCTTTGCCTGCAGATACCTAGAGAGACTCTTGTATCTGTGAAACTATAAGGCTGCCTAATTCCTCTCTGTGCTGTGCTATCCCAGCCCATACATCTTGGTGATACATATGGTCCCCACCCAAATCTCATCTTGAATTATAGCTTCCATAATTCTCACATGGGAAGCTGGTGGGAGGTAATTGAATCATGGGGGTGGGCGGGTCCTTCTGGTGCTGTTTATCTGATAGTGAATAAGTCTCACAGATCTGATGGTTTTATAAAGGGGAGTTTCCCTGGATACACACTCTTGCCTGACCCTCCATGTAAGACTTGACTTTGCTCCTCATTCACCTTCTGCCATGACTGTGAGGGTTCCCCAGCCATGTGGAACTATGAGTCAATGAAACTTCTTTCCTTTATATAAATGACCCAGTCTTGGGTATATCCTTATAGCAGTGTGTGAGCAGTGATCAATCACTATCTGCTGAATGTATATAGGCGATGTGATGTAAACTGAGAAATATGAGTTATCTGAAACTGAAGGGCTGGAATTGACAGTTCAGATGGCACAAACCATGCTTCAAAATCCCCACAAGGGCTGTGTAGTCAGGCTATATTTTTGTTAGTTAGTCCTCATAAAAACCTGTAAAGTGGGTGCTGAAACTGTTGGTTTCAGCCCTTTAGTTTCTGATAACTCACATTTCTCAGTTTACATCACATCACTCAAAAACATTTAGCAAATAGTAATTGATCACCAAAAACAAAACAAAACAAAAAACCCCAGCAAATTTGGGAAAGATGGAAATACCATCAGGGATGTAGAGAATGATGCAGGGAGGGAAGGCAGCTAATGTAGGCATGCTACCAAGCCAGCCACCACAGCAGGCAACTGGTGTGGGAAGCAGCACAAACTGACACCTCAGGATGATCCCAGCAGAGAAGCGAGGAGCCAGGCCATCCACACACCCGTGCCCTAAAGCCATCGGTTGAGGGATGCTCTCAGGTGCTAACTCCCTGGTACTCTGGCCTACTGCACAAGGCAGAGTGGGCTTCTCGAAAAAATAAATCCCTGGAGCAGGAGATACAGATACTGGCACTGGGGAGTCACTTGAGCACAGTCAATGATCCCAGGGATATGGCGTGACATGGACAACATCTGTTCCAGCAGCCTTGCATTTTAGGTCTGGAAATGCTATGACAAAGCAACTCTCTTTTTCCATTTATGAAGTCCCTCTGCAATGTCTCCATGAGATTTTAATTGAAATATGAGCATGAAACACTTAATCCGATGTAGAAGAAACAGTATAGCAAAGTGATTAGGGGCTCTTAGGAGTTCCACTGCTTGGGCTTAAACCCCATCTCTGCTGCTTGGGTAGTTTAGTTGTGTAATTTAGGCAAGGTCTGGGGCCTCTTTGTGCCTCAGTCTTCTCATTTGTGGAATTCAGACAATAAGGGTGTTATGAGAATTGAATTAGATGATATGAGTGAAATACATAGAACAGATTGTTGGGGTCAGAGATGAATAAGTAAGAGTTTTGCCCTCATAGAGTTTAAGTCTTAATGGGGGAGATACTTAAGGAAACAGATTATCTTAAGATAACAGGATCAGACTGAAGATGGTGACAGGCACAACGTCTTTGGGGGCACAGAGAAGATGCATTTAGCACACTCTGAGAAACCACCACAATGGCTTTCGGAGAGAGAAGATGAGTAAACTCCCAGACAGGAGGGGCTGCATGGAGAGAGGAATGCCAGGCACAGGAAGAGAGCTCACTCACCTTTTTTCTTTTTTATAAAGTTTAATTTAATTTTAAGTTCCAGGATACATGTGCAGGATGCACAGGTTTGTTACACAGATAAATGTGTGCCATGGTGGTTTGCTGTACCTATCAACCCATCACCTGGGTATTAAGCCCCATATGCATTAACTATTTATTTCATGCTCTCTGTCCTCCTGCCCCCACTGACAGGCCCCAGTGTATGTTGTTCCCCTCCCTGTGCCCATGTGTTCTCATTGTTCAGCTCCCATTTCTAAGGGAGAGTATGTGGTGTTTGGTTTTCTGTTCCTGTGTTAGTTTGCTGAGGATAATGACTTCCAGCTCTATCCATGTCCCTGCAAAGAACATAATCTCATTCTTTCTTTTGGCTGCATAGTTTTCCATGGTGTATATGTACCACATTTTCTTTATCCAGTCTATCATTGATGGGCATTTGGGTTGATTCTATGTCTTTGCTATTGTGAATAGTGCTGCAATGAACATACGTGTGTATGTACCGTTCTTTTATTTGAATTGTATTGGATGAAGTGACGCAGGAGTGAGTTTAGGCAGCTGCTTCAAAAGCTTCACCACTCTGAAGCTGAGGAGTGGAGTGTGAGATGGAGAGCTATGGAGGGGAAGAGGTGGAGTGGGCATAGGGCTGAGCCCTGCGGTCCCAGCACTTTCTCAACAATCTGCATGACTGCAAGCAAATCCTTCACCCTCTGTAAGCCCTTGGCTCCCCACCTGAGCAAAGAGGAACTTCAGGTAGCTGGCTAGTGATCAGGGCTTATGGCCTTGTCTAAGCGCCCACCTCAGAAGCGTGCTTCAGCCTTTGTGGGTAGGTGGTTATGCACGCTGCTATGGCCTGTGATTTAGAGGGTTTTGACAAGTGTGGAGAAGTATCTGTTCCCCTCTCATGCTTCCCATCTGGAGTTATCAATTCTTTGCCAAATTTCCTCCAGCTCTTTGGCACAGAGCCCTGGTCTCAGAGCAGGCTCTGCCTTGGAATTTGGCTTTTCGGTGGCATGTTCTCTAGTTCAGGCCTGCTGAGGTGGTCTTGCACTCCTGGTTTCCATCAATGCCTGCTGGGATTTGGCAGGCAGACCCCCAGTCCATACTAGGGACAGAAGGCAATGGAAGCCCCTCACTGGACCACACCAAGGCATGGCAGGACCACCCTATCCATGTCTTGGGTTTCAGATATGGCCTTTCATGCATGATTTAGTATCAGAACTAGGCTTTTGGTGTTTGGGAGACAGCACATCCTCCAAGGCTGATTATCACATCAGAGTGAAACTCTCACCTCCATGTTCTATTTTATTTTTTATTTATTTATTTTTTTAACAGAAACAAGGTCTCATTATGTTGCCCAGGCTCGTCTCCAACTCCTGGGCTCAAGTAATCTTCCTGCTTTGACCTCCCAAAGTGCTGGGCTTACAGGCATGAGCCATGGTGCCCAGCAACCTCCACGATTTCTTTCCACTGGCACTGCTACTTGGTGAAGGTTGACATTTAAGAGGTTGGATGTTAATATAGTTGCTTTTCCACCCAAGAAGACAAAGATAGAAAAATGAGTTTCCATATAAATTAATTGGGTCAAGTGGTTGTATCAACCCCCTCAGAAGTCACCTGGTTTTCCCATAGCAGGTGGTGTCCTAGGTCATTTGCAAAAAAGCCATATAGTCTAGTCAGATCATTTCTCTCTTCAGTCATTTATTTCCATCACCTTGTAGAGAAGGATTTAAATTATTTATCAGTTGAGACTTACAATCTGTTAAAGTTAGGTTCGATTGTTGACATTAGTGAAATTAAAATAATAGTAGCTTAAACAAGTTGAGTATTTTCTTTTTAATTTCTCTCTTGTATTTCTTTCTCACTTTAATGTCAGCATGTAGGCAGTCCAGGTGGTGTGATTACTTTATAACCTTACAGGTCCCAAGCTCCTTCTACCTTGTTGCTCTGCCATGCAGGACCTCTCTGGTCACCTTGTGGTCCAATACAGCTGCTCCTGCTCCTGCCATTATATCCACATTCTAGCTAGTCATAAGAAGAAAGTGGTAAAGAAGGGCATGGTACCTCCCAATGGCCTTTCCTGGAGACTGCATATGCTTCTTTCTTTAGAATATTATTGGATAAAACCCAATGATATAGTCACACCTACCATGATAGGGGCTGGGAAATGTAGTCTTTTTTCCTGGGTGGTCATGTGCCCAGCTAAATGTTGAGTGTTCTATTACTAAAAGAAGAAAGGGAGAGAATATATGAGAGGGTAATTGGCAGTTTCTATCAATAACTAGATTTGACTCTTGACAGTGGTGTGTGATCTTGGGCACAGAATTAGAATTCTTTGAGCCTCAGTTTTCTTATCTGGAAAATCATTATGTTATTTACCTCACTGAGGTTTTTGCAAGGATAACTCAAAAATTAAATGAGGTAATGTTTGTGAAAATGCTATGTAAACTTCAGAAAGCACTGTACAAAATATTATTAGACAATAATTTGTTTTCACATTTTCTTAAGCCACTCTCATTATGAAAACAGACAAAAGGAGGAGCACAGCAGGGATATTTTGAATGGAATGAAAGTCACTCTGGAAACAGAAGCCAATCTAGGGGCAAGCGTGGAACTTCACCCTGTGAAATCAGGCAGAAGAGTCTCAAAAGCAGATGTTCAAACATGAGTTTCCCAATTGTAATTGGAAAGATGATGTACTCCATTAAGAAGGATTTTCCTTTGGGATTTCAGCATCATTAGCCTTGGCTCAAACGTACAACAAGAGAGGCACTCATAACCAACAAGTGGTAAAGAAATCTTCAAAGAGTTTTTATATCAGGAGGGCTTCATCTGAGTCAGGGGAAAAGGCCTTTAAAAAACCACAAATCCATTTGTCTGTTTTGCCTAATAAGGAAATATTTTATAGCATGTGATGCAGTGCTCTGGGAAAAGAATCAGCACTTTTTCCCTCTAGGCTTTAATGGGACCTGACGTAATAGGAATGGGCCTCAGTGTATGTTGCATATAACTATTCATTAGATTTGTAAATACCTCCTACTGCTGAGGCCTCCAGGCATATGGACAAAGGTGGAATATCAGGCAGCAAATACATCCAGACTCAGCAAACACAACTGTGAGGTCATCCGATTAAGGCCCCAATAGAAACATTGCCTATCCATGGGGCCAGAAGCAAACATTTTGTGGAGCAAAATGGCCAGATTAGGAGATAATGACCCTTTCTTTGGGATTGGTCTGGACTGTTGTTGCCAGAGGGAGGAGGCCTTCTTCAACTCTTTGTGCCAGTGGTGTGTGGGGCTTTGCAATACTGGCTATTGAGATCACAGTCTAGCTCACAGAGGACTAATTTCATTGCCCACAGACCCAGGGAATCACATGACGTACAGTTTTCTCCTTTTACATGGAAGGAGCAGGAGGAGGTGATGGCAAACCATCTTGTGATTTTCTTGTTATATAGAAATAGCCAATGAATGAAGAGGTGCTTAAGATGAACAACCCTGAACCAGGCATACTTGGATATAGATCCAGATTCTGCTAGTTGATACCTAGATGTTCTGGAGTAAACTACATTTATGAATTTTGCAGGGTTACTTTGAGAATAATCCGAAAGTAATTCACACGTAGTAGAGACTCAATAAACACATCTGATAGCTAGCTGAGGTACATCATAGAGAAGAAGGTTAAATAAAGACAATTTATCGTCCTTTCTCTGTCCAGTGAAGCAAATATGGCATTATACCAAGGCTGACAATGCCACTGATTTTTTAATTCTGAAGTCACTTAAAAAAAATTTGTTCAAAGCGTTCCAACTCACCTAAAAAGGTAGGTTTATGAATCAAAGCATTCTCTATGGGAAGAAGAATATCTTTCTGGGCCAATTGCTGTACTTTTCCTAATCTCCTTCACCTTCAATTTTGGATACTTTATGGAATCCCAGAAATGAATGGTCTGGGAAGTTTGTCTAGAAATGTTTTATCTTTGGGAAGAACTGCAAGCAAACCATGTTAAGGGGTTAAGAATACAGCCTAATATTTAACTTCCCATTGAGGTGCCTGGAAATCACAGTATGTTCAGGAAATTCACTCCACCCTGTGGTAGCTTTGCCATTCCATTCAGGGAATTATTCTTCATATCTAACTCCAGTTCCTTATGGTGTAATTTAGGGCACTTAAAAAATGCTCTCATTTGACATATATTCATTGAAAACCTTCTCTGTTCTTGACACTGCCAAAGCACTGAGACATATTTGGCCCTTAACTGAATAAAAATATCACTGGTATTCCATTAGAAATGAGATCCTTCTTATATTTAAAGAAAACTCATTATTTCTTTTCAATCTTAATTATTCTCTACTTAAAAATTTAAGAATCAATTAATACTTTTAGTCTTCACATCTAAGTATTTAGTTCTGCCCAAACCCTATTTAATTTATCCATCTTTCTCTTTCTCTTTTGCAGAAGCAAAAACTGCCAATTCTTTGAACTGAAAAAGTTATTTATTTTTCTATTTGTGCCCACCAAATGCTCCCATGAAGAGATCAGATTTTTTTTCTATGGAAATGCTTTATAACACCAACATTTAAATGGAAAGAACTGAAGTAAGAAGCTATAATTCAGTTGGGAAATTCAAATGAACTCATAAAATACAACAGCTTGATTGAATTAGTCCTTGATAGTCAATTCACTACCTACAAAAAATATGAAATGAAAAATCATTTTTTTTTCAACAGTTGGAAACAAAACTTTAAAAATTTTAAAGTCCTCAATCAGGCAGAAGAACCCTAATTTCCTTCACTTTCACTTAAGTCTCTGAAAGCAAGACTTTGAGAGAAATACTAACAAAAAGACTGTTTGCATCACCAGTCTTAAGAATAGAGCGACTAACAGCCCATCAGCTTGCTTCTGGGTAAATGTTTTCCCCAACCCCACTTTAAATGTTTCAGGTGATAGACTTTAACACATCTTTGATGCAATTTTTTGATGATACAGAAGGCTTAAAACTTATGTTTCAAGGTTATGAAGCCATTAAGGATACAATTTTATTTGTCTCAATAGTACCACAAAAGAAGCAAAATATCCATTTGTGGAGCCCTCTGTAATTCATAAAGTATCCTCATCTCCAAACACACTGTATGATAGGTCAGGGAGATATTATTTCTTTCTTCTGTTAAGAAAATTAAAGCTCAGGAGTTGAGGAGCTTGTCCTGGGTCACGTCACCCAAAGAAAATGGCAGAGCTATGGTCATAATTAAATTTCCTGTGTCTCAAATCCATGTTGATAGCCTATTGTGCTCAAGTCTGTGAAATCCCTATTTCAATAGGTCCGTGGGGACGTTTGAGTCATTTCCCATAAAGATCAACCTTTACCTTTGGAATTGCTCTGGCCAACTGTTGTTTCATATGCATGTGTGTCTTATCACAGTGACTTGTGTTTCTATTGCTCCTTTCTCTGAGAAAATCCAGGCACATTCCAGACACTCAAGTCTAATCAGCTCTGATAGCAGGGAAGCAGGATTGGACCACAATGGGGGTCATTTGGCACTTGCCCAGCGACTGTGTTGTAACCTACTCATTCTGGCATTCCAGGAGTAAGAATGGCCGCAGTGACCCACCACCTCTGTATGCTGGGACTCAGTTGGCATTCCCTTCTCCTTAAGATCATGCTTGTGTATCCCCTGCTGCTCATCCATGCTATTATCCCTTTTGTGCCAAACTTCTCAAAAGAGTAGTGCTTACTTGTTATTTATAATTTCTCTGCTCTTATCCTCAATGTGTCATCCTGGCATTAGCCCTGACCTTGCCTCTAAATTGCTCTCTCTAAATGTTACTGCTAATATTAAGATCCCCATATACTTTCTCAGGTTTCTTTCTCCTTAGCCTAAATCTGGCTTCACTCTTGTTCTTGAAATTTTCTTCTCCCTAACTGTCCTGATCTGGTCTCTTTCTAGCTCTCCAGGTACCGTTTTCTCTCTCTCTGTCTTTTTTTTTTGTTTCCTCTGGCTCCATTTTCTTTTTCCACTCCATAACAGTGTTCTTAACCCATAGTTCTTTAGACGCTATTCATTTTTTCCTCTTAGCATATAGTTGCTTTGTGGCTTCATCTCTGACATCGATTTTGAATGACTTCCAATCCACAGCTCAAACTATATCCTCTGTTCTCAGTTTCAGCCTCAAATCTGCAGATGTCTACTGGACAGCTCCACTTTGATGCCCAGTTGCCACCTTAAACTTTTGTCTAAACTTGGATTTCTCCTGGTGCCTCTTAGACTTCTTTATTTCGGTTGGTGGCATCATTCTTCTTCTCACTCAAGGTCATTGTTTATAATTATTTTGAGTTCGTTCTTTTTCTTTGCCCAAATACATTGACTTTTCCCCTCTCACATTACATTTCATCCTTCTATTCCTAATGCCATCATTGTAGTTTGGACCACACCTATTGCAATGACTTATGCGTCTTTGATTTCTACTCTTACACCATCTACATGTTGTTGCTACCTGAATAGTTGTCTTTTATCCTCATTTGGTATAATTTATGCCTAAGCTTTGGGCTGTGCCTTCTCTGCCAAATTTTGTTCTATGCCCTTCTTCCAATTTAACAGTGAGAGATTTATAGTGTAACACAAATAAAATCAAGCTTGTTCTCCCATGGAAACCATGGACTCCCATAAATTTTAATGGAATGTTAGCTTCCTGATGTTCTTTCCTATTTGGGGTGGAAGCAGGTGGCAAGGAAAACAAAATAATTTCTTAGTCTTATCTTGCTGTAATGAGATTTCTCTGGGCTGGTTCCTCTGGAAGAACTGGCTTCTAAAGTGGGGTCTGATGAATGCTGTGTCCTGGGCTGTGGTCACTTTGTATTTGGCATGAATGTGTGCACTTCTCAGACTCCCAGGCATGGCTTTCAGCATTCTTTATTGTTTTTCCCATCTGGAGAGAGATAAGGTATAACACTTCTTATTGATTTTGGAACCATTTCTATAATGCAAACAACACCTATCTGAGAAATCTAGTACTAATCACAGAAAAATGTGATCCTGTGGGTCCAGGAATGCAAGAATTTCCATAGCTATAGGTCTGTGGAGGTATTTCCTTCTTATTCAGACCTCTGTTCAAAAACAGTTCTTTCAATGGAAAAGCTACAATGCAAAAGCAGGATATTGGAATTCTTTCTGCATTAATTCTGGTCGTACCTTAAAGTTGGCAAAACCCTTGCTTGCTCCATCTCTCTGCTGGTGAATTAAACCCTAGATTTCCTTGTTCACTGAGGAACTTACTGAAACTTCTGGTCCAACAGCCTTAAGGGGAATCTGAAGTTAGGGAGTTCACATGGCTAGCCCCCAGGCACACTGATTGCTGGCAACAGAATCTAGACAGAACTCCCTATATCCTGCCTTTGGGTCTAATTCTCTCCTCTTACTGGAGTGGAGAAATTTCAGTGAAACACAGTGGACCCATCCTCAAGCTTGAGGGGTCTGGGGGAAGAGATCAAATGGAAGCCTAGGTACCCTATGTCTAAATATTGAAAGTTACATCAAGATGCAAGATGTTAAATAAACTATAAACATATCTTAGTAATAAACTGGAAAGTCAGATTTAAATTGTGACTTCTCAAAATCTCTGTAGAGTACTGCAGTGGTGTAGTGTGGGAGAATGGGTCTCCAAACTGATCCATTCATTTCTCTTCCCGGAATCAACTCCAATCAGCACCTGAAGGGGCTTTGTGTGCCCACATTCCAGGTCTATCTACTCCTCCAAACAACTGCTTCTTGGGCTTAAATGGCACATACTAGCTGTGCAGTTTATTCTTAGGATGTCAGACCTTGTGGGGAAGCCAACATAGGACTTGGAAGCAGGGCTTGGGATGTTTGGGCAAGAAACACCAGGGGCTTCAGGACCCAGAGAGTGGTGTAGAAGGGGGTTGTCAGTTCACCTTGGCTGTGCAGAGTCCTTGCCTGGCAGAAACTGGTCGTAGGCACAGATGGGTATCTAAGGCAGGACCCCTTTTACTTGGATCTTATGAAAGCACTGAAATATATCAAAGGTACATTGAGAATACTGTTCTATTGTGCCTTTGAAACATTTGTAGAACACTGTTCTGAGGTCTTCCCACTCTGACTTCCCATTACCTTTCAGGGCTGGCTCTCACCTGCTATAGAAAGCACACAAACCCCACTGATGAGCCTCCAATGTAGGTGGAAAGAGTCCAACCAATCTATTTCCTCTAGGTTACTGACCTGAAATGACTCCCTCCCATATTTCCTTGTGTTAAATTTTGCCCTTGTCTCACTGCCAGGAGTCCAGGTAGCCCTGGTACAAATTCCCCCTTTGGAAAAGCTGTGATTCAGTGCCAGGTCTAGGAGATGCTGTGTATTGGGTGGATGGAGAGCCCTAGGCTTCCTTTCAGTTCTTCCTTTCAGTTCTGACATTTACTGCTGAGAGATTTATGTGTAAATTGTTTGACCTCTTTGAGCCCCAATTTCCTCCTTTATAAAATCAAGATAGTAACGCCTCATAGAGTTGGTATCATCATTAAATGAGTCAAGGCCTCTTAGACGTTTCTTCTTCTCAATCGTGAGATGCCTATTCTCTCATGTCTCATCTGCCACCTTTACCCCCACCACTCTCATGCATTCTATACTTTGAAAATACCTCACCTTCCCCACTTTTTTGTGCCATTTTCTTAAGCCATCAAAAGTCTCTTCTTTTCAGAGAAGCTTGGTGAAGTGTCTCAAAAATTTTTCACTACATTAATCCATGAGAAAAACTTGTAAGGGAAGAAAGTTTATCTTGAAGCCACCAGGCTGTCTTTTTCCACCCTTGTGTTGTTCCCATTGTGTTGTCTCCATTTTCTCTTTTCTACCAAATCAAAACCAGCTCTCAGGAAACAATACTCATAGGTAATTCGTGGTGTTTTGGAAGTGGAATAAATGACTTGGTATTTCAAAAGAAATGCTGCTGATGGGGCTGAGGGAGCAAATATTCTGGGTCATTTGCAAAGGCCATAGAAGTCATAGTATGCTGGGTGCCTGAATGCTCAGCCTCTGTGTCTGCCATACAAAGGACCCTGTAAAGCAAGGCCTTTTCTTCCAGGTGTGTGTCTATGTGCACGGAGGGTCACATTGTAGAAAAAAAGTGCAACAACAATTTGTTCCTAGTTTGTGCAAATCAGGGTTGTCTTTTCCTTAGGGCAGGAAAATGAATCGCAGGAAGGAGGATAAGCACAGTGTTGAAGAGCCTGTTTACGGGGGTTCAGGCATTTCTGTTTCCTTCCTTGCTTTGCACCTCCTCACTCTCTTAACACTCAGATTTCTGGAATGGACCCAGGATGCAAATGTATCTGTAGGACTTGGATGTGATTTCTCTCTGTTTTCTGCCCTACCTCCTTTCAAAATGAATCAAGAAGAGAGAAAACATAAAGATTACCTTTTTAATATAAACAATCTGTGGCTGCAGGAAAAGGGGTTGAAACACGAGGGATAGATATTACTCAGAGTGACAGTCTGCTTTCTGCAGAATGACCTTTGCTGACTGTTTATTCTGACTGTTGGAGAGAAAGGCCAGGCAATGCTTTCAAAACATGGACACAGCAGTAACCAGAATATATATATGTTCAGTGACTGTTCCTCTTCTACCAACTGAAATGATATGCAGTTTTATTTCTGCTATTTTTTTTTACAAAATAATTGAAGTGAATCACTTTCTTTCTCCAGGGAAGTAACTGAGACTTAATTTTAAGTATTAATATGACAGAAGACTAAAGGCATACATGGTACATGGTGATTGAACTTTGACAAAATACTTTTCCTTAGAGGGAACTTTGGAGGCTGAACGATGTTGTAGATAGAGTTCAAGTTTTGAAGTTAGATCTAGTTTAAATCTGTTTCCCTGTATGAGGAACAGTGTTGCTTATTCTCTTCTATCCCATTTCTTTCTCTATAAATGTAATAATAACATTTAAATCTTTCTGGCTTGTTATGAGAGTCAAATGAGAAAACCTATGTGAAATGTCTGGTAGGGAGTTGATACTTAATAAAGTTTAGTTTCCTTCTATGGCCGGAGACTGCTTGTTGCCTAACCAATATCAATATCCCCTTTTTATTTAGTACCAGACACTGATTTCATTCTGATGGCTGTGTGCTCAGTATTGAGGCCGTATTTCCCAGCCTCCTTGTTGCTAGAAGTGGTCATGAGACATAGTTCTAACCAGTGAAATGTATAAAGTTGTTGGGTAAGATTCTGGGTAAGTGTCATAAAGGGGAGACTATCAGATAATGCAGACTTTTTCTATTCCTTAACTCCTTCCCTCTTTTTCTCCTGGAAAGCAGACATAATGGTTGGAGTTGCAGCAGTTTGGATAATAAGGCAACTTTGAGGGTAGAGCCATGTGCTATTAATCAGAATTGCAGAGAAAGAGAGGTATCTGGATTCCCTAATGACACTATAGAGCTTTAGCTGCCTAGGACTGCCTACCTCTGTACAGCTTTTAGAAATGTGTGAGCTAAAGAAATTTTTATCTTGTTGAAACATCTCTTATTTCTAACATCTGTTATTAAGCAATAGAATATAATTCCTAACGAATATGCCTTTCTTTTATATCTATATGCTCTTATTTAATCCTCACATTTATCCTGTGAGTTAGTTTAGTCCTCCCTATTTTATAGATAAAAAACCTGAAGTGAAGAGAGTTAAGTATTTTGCTCCACATCACTCAGCTATTCTGGGTTACTGCTGATTTTTAACTTTATTATCGTTGCTGTTTCTACCATAAAGGGTAATCTGTTGAGTTTTCCCAAGACTCTTCTACCTTAGGTCTTGCAGCCAGTATGGCATGAGGGTTAGGAGTCCAAACCAAAGACTGCCCAGATTTGAATCCTGATTCTACCATTTACTGCTGAGAGATTTTTGTGCACATTGCTTGACCTCTTTGGGCCCCAATTTCCTCTACAAAATCGAGATAGTAACATCTCATAGAGTTGGTATCATCATTAAATGAGTCGATGTATCTAAAATGCTTAGAACAGTACATGGCATATAGAAAAATTAAGTGTTAGTTATTACTATTCCTTTTTCTTCCCCAGGCAGACAAATCTACTCATTGGACACAAAACCTCTAAAACCATAGCTAATCTTGAAAGGGTTTACCATATTTCTGAAGTTTCAGATTTACATCAGTGTTATGGGGCATGAGTGTTCTTAGCTAATTCAGAGTCCTTAGCTAATCCTGAGACCCTCTTGCGATCACATGGTTATAAGTGGAGGCTCCCTGTAATGGCACCACTGATGGATGCGGGAGCCCAGGAATCCCCGGTGGTGGGAATACTGTCTTTGTTATGCAGAAAATGGGAGCAGATGGCTGATAGGAATGTGGGTGAAGAATACTGGGACATGAGAGACTAAAAGTTAAGTATAGAATGGAGGCTTGAAAAGATATGTTGATATCTTAGAAGATCTAGACTGGGGCCAGCAAAGAAGAAGAAGAAAAAAAAACACTTAAGGGAAGGCTAGAAGAGAAGGAAATAAAATTTAAAAAGGGCAGAGAAATTCTCAAGCCTGATGAGTTCTGGATCTTATAGACTTTAAGTCCTTGGGGTTTTCACAGTATGCCAACCTGACATGCATGTTTTCATTGCATGGGGGTGGGGGCAGGGATTAAGGGAGCAATTTTTTCCTGTGGGAACAGTCTCTAAAAATATAACTTTTTACATAGTTTTTTTTTTTAAATGTAGTATGTTTCATGAGGATGAAGACCACAATGAGGACTTCAGAAGACACATTCTGCAAGTTCAGCATGACCAAGGAGGGAAGAGAGGATGGTGAGAGGAAAGTCTTCTTTGTGCTTGTTCCTCTGTGAGCCCATGGCAGGGACCTGGCCAAGCTCTTCCTCCCCTGCCCCTGTCTGAGGTGTCGCCTCACCCCAAGGTGTTAGAACTCTGCAAGACTTGTGGACATCTGTCACTTCCCTATGTTGCCTATTTTTGAGGTCCTTTGTCAGTTTCCTCACAGAATTTGTTGTAAAATTCTTATATTAAAATGGGATTCTGCATTTGTCCTTACTGTCAGTCAAGGAGGCAAGGGGAGGAAGACTGCCCTAATCGGGCAGGTGGGGGCGAATGTGGGGAGTGGTAGTGACAGGGAGAGGGCATCGTCCCTGGGTTTACCGGAAGCGAAGCAGGGCCAGGTGGAGGCATGATCCTGGGTGTGCACTGAGAAAGGCTTGCAATGGTTTCCTCCATCTTGGCCTGCTTTGTAGGAAAGGCTACACTGGGCTTTCCTTGTGTTTCCTCTACCTCATTTTTAAGTTCCACTGAAGCTTATTGCCTGAGATAAAAGGGACACCTGTGTTTTCAGTGAGCTCAGCTCAGCTGCTTAGTGAGCAGGAATACATTTAGTATACTTGGTCATTGCATATTAAGCCCTTTGTTTTTGTTTTTAAAAGTTCAGTGGTTTCCTTTTATCCACTTCACCCCCATCCCATCTAGTCTGTCACGTGGCTAGTGTTGTGTGTCTTAAACAGATGTTCTCAATTACCCAGAGGAGTAAGTTACAGATGAGTCAGCCCCAGTGGGGTGGATGATGGAGCTGCCTAGAAGTGTTTCTTATCAGTTCCCGGGAGGCTGCCTCAGGTTCTAAGGGTAGAGGTGGCCCTAGGTAGGTGGTATCAACTGTTTATGGGAAACAACTAAAACAGGACTTTGAGAGTCACAAAGAATAGGGCATTGGCCACAAGATAATGTAGTTCCCTAAGTACTAGGCATTGACTTTTGCCTTCCGCAACACCTTTGGGAATTGTAGTCTGCCGCAGCTCAAGTTGGTTTAAAAATATTGCAGGGCAATTCTCCTTGTTTATTCCATCTAAGTTCCTCCTGAATCCATTGGAAAAGAACCCTCCAAGTTGAGCTATAAACATTAAACGATGACCTGTTGGTCTCATAAATAACTTTTCTGTGCTGAGTGTGTGTGTGTGTGTGGTGTGTAGAAAACTTGTCCAAAAGATATTTCAACCCCTAGGCAATTGCCAGGGAATCTCTTAGGAAACCACAGTGGGCATTTTGGGAAAATGCTCTGGGAATTTAGTGTTCTCAGGGCCCAGAATGCCAGAACAGCTCAGTGGCTGCCTCTTCCATGATGCTACAGGGGAAGACTATAAATGTGAACCCTCCACTGCCCCCACCCCCACATTACTCATATCTCCACTCCAAGGCAGCATAGCAAATCACTGTGCCAGAGCTGCTGCTTAATCTGTGTTACTTCCTTTTAGATGAGAAGCTTTTTGGTTGGAGTTCAAGTTATCTATTGTTGCATAATAAACCCCCAAACACAGTAGCTTAAAATAACAATTATCATTTAGTTTGCTCATGAACTCACAATTTGGCCAAGGCTTGGGAGGGGCAGCTCCATAAAGTGTCACTCAAGGACACCTAAAGTTCGAGTCATCTGGAGCCATCTGTAGGATCACTCATTCACATGTGTGGCTGCTGCTCGGGAAATTAGTTAGAGCTCAGCCAGAACACCTACATGTGGCGGTGACTGCCTGGCTTTCTCACAGCATGGTGGCCAGGTTCTAAGACAGCATCCCAACAGAACAAGGCAGACGCACACAACATTCTTATGATCGAGCCTTGGATGTCACTTACCACCATACTGTATTGGTCAGGTAGTCCTCATTCAGTTTCTGGAAATTTTCTTCTTTAACATTATTCTTATAATATTACTCTGGATCCATTTGTTCTGATCTTTTACAAAAAAGCACTAATCATCCATGCTTTGGGCCACTTTTGTCATCTATACGAATAATTTTTCCTTTCAATGTATTTTTTTTTCTGTTTGTCATTTTCCTATGCTTCTGGGAAGAATTTTTGTCTTTATCCTCTACATGGCTTAATTTTCCAGATTCTCAATTGTGTTCTTTTAAATATTGATTTATATTCTGCTATAACATTTTTTATTACAAAACTTCCTGAACGCTGCAGGCTTTTTTTTTTAAACTTATTCTTATGTTTAACCCTTCATTCTTTTATTTCTGAAAGTCAAGATTTGTATTTATTTTGTTAAGAAAGATAGTAAATGTTGAGGTTCTTTTTTGTGACAGTAAATCTTTTTTTTTTAAATGGGCTCTTTTCTACTTCTTTTGTTTTTTATCTTCCTCTTTCTTCCACGCTGCAGGACACTTTCACAGTCCCTAATTTTTAAATTTTGTTTTCTGTATATTCACTCTTGAATAAGAAGAGAAATGTCCCATTGTGTTAACAACTAAAAAAGTACAAACATGTTTCTTTGAGGCCTCCTCTTGTGTCCACCTGTTGGCAGTTAGAGTCTTCCTCCCAACTGTCAGGCTCGAGAGCTGGGCTTTTAGATGATGTTCTGAGCGGTCTGGCAGGCTGGGAGATCCTGGGGAGGAACCCAGCATTCTCAGGAGTCACAGTGAAGAACACTTCAGTTGCTACACCAGTTACCAGATGTCCAAAACCTGAGGTCACTGAGGGGCGTGGCTGGCTGAAACTCACCTCTGTCCTAGAGCAACAGGCTGGTGTGTGTGAAAGAAGGTCCAGCGAAAGGAGAGTAGAGAGGCTGAGTCCCACTGCACTGAGAAGGATCCTCATCCAGGGACTCCTTAGGATTCTTACCTGCAGGCTCTTGGTTTAGGGTGGCTGTGTTTGCTCTTGGGCCTCGTAATTCAGCTAAATTCGGGAAGCTGCCCATCAGCTGGTGCCAGATGAGCACTGCATGGGGCTGTGCTGGCTGCCTCTCAGCCTGCCCTCATCTCTGGCTCCCAGCCCTTCACATTAGGGATGGCAGGGTATTCTGACAGGTTTTCTTTTGCTTTCAAGAAGTAGGCTTGTACCATTTCCTAGGGAAGGAGAGCTGTGATTCAGCAGTCAGCATTTTCTTTCAGTCTGGATCCACTGGCCTTTAGCAGAAATCCCTTAACTTTTAAGTATATAAATGATGCCTTTCTCCGATTCGATCTACAAGTTTTTTATCTTTCTCTCTCTCTCTCTCTTTTTTTGACACAGTCTCCCTCTGTCACCCAGGTGGGAGTGCAGTGGTGCAATGTTGGCTCACTGCAACCTCTGCCTCCCGGGTTTAAGAGATTCTCCTGCCTCAGCCTCCCGAGTAGCTGGGATTGCTGGCGCACACCACCATGCCTGGCTAATTTTTGTAATTTTAGTAGAGATGGGGTTTCACCACGTTGGCCAGGTTGGTCTGAAACTCCTGACCTCATGTGATCCGCCCGTCTGGGCCTCTCAAAGTACTAGAATTACAGGTGTGAGCCACCACGCTTGGCCCTTGTCCCCTTTTTTCTTACCTCCAGATATTCTTTAGAAATAAATTCAGCTCATTTCAGGGTGCAGGAGTGTTGTGATTTCTGCACTCACTTTATCTCCCCCCCCCCCCAAATCCTTGTTGGATTCATTTATACCAGAACGTGTCAAACTTAGCTCATTGATGTTTTGGACTGGACAGTTCTTTACTGAGGGGTGCTGTCCTGGACATTATAGGATGTTTAGTAGCATCACTGGCCTCTACCCACTACATGCTGGTAGCACCCCAACCCCACCACCAGCAGACTTCAGATGAAAACCACTGCTCTAGAGCTTCTGCAGTGCATCCTGACTCCCACCATCCCCACGCTCACGGCATCTCAGACCCTAGAACTGGAGGGCATCTTGAGAGATCACCTGTCCTGGCCCCCTTTTGTCAGACAAAAAAGATGTTGCCATCTGCTTTCAACAAATGAGTTCAGTTGATAAAGATGAGCAGGAAGAGGAAGCTGAGCCTGGGCCAAGATTGCCCCTTTACATTTGTTTATGAGAATGGAGGGACTTGCGTTTCTTGTCTTCTTGAGCTTCTGCTATATGCTTTGTAGTTCTGGCTCATTAGGCAATAAAACTTCTCCATACAGGAACCCTGGTGGGCAGGACTTCTCTAATCCTTATTTATTGGAGACAGGAGAAAATGCTGAGAATGACTTAATTGGCTTACAGTGTACATATGTTGGAGTTTATACCCTCGGAGTAATTCTGCCATCCAGAAGCTCTGATTTCCCTGTGTGGCTTGGCTCTGCAAGGAGGGAATGGAGATGAACGATGGACAGAGACAGCCATGGACATGAGAGTGTACTGCTCTGACCCTCACTGGTTCTCATCAATGTCAGGGAAGAGCTAGTTATGAAGAAACGGGAGGTGGGGAGTGCTGCTCAATTTAAATCACAGGGTGTTTGAGTAAGAGGCCACTGCTGTCAGACAGGAAAATCCTGGCCTGTTGAGTGGGAGCAAAAAATTGTACTGACCAGACATTAAACACAGTGCGAGGGAGGTAGATCGCCTCCTTGTTCCTGCTGAAATGACAGCTCTTCGGGAACTGCACAGTGGTCACCCTGAATGTGTGGCTATTTTAGCTCACAGGAACCCTAAGTGGGGTTGTGAGAGACCTCATTTAGCTTTGAGCCCCAAGAGACCCCCAGGGAGATAGATGTGTTCCTCAGGAAGCAGCTCTGCAGCGCAGGCCCTTCCTCTCCTCCTGCACTGCTTCTCTCCAGGGAAGAAGAAACAATGCGTTGTGCACAATTGGAATGTGCCGAAGGGGAGCAGGGCAGTAGTTGGATCCTTCCTTTATTCCTGCTGAAGTTACTGATGATTTCATTTCTCAGCAATATCTGGCATGTGGGTTCCAGGTCATTAGTGAGAAGCAGCAGCCTCAACTGGGTCTTAGGGCCTCTCAGATAGGAGCCCTCTCAGCTGGAGCTGGCACCCAGGGACCTCTCACCCCCTTCACCACTCCCAGCCCCGGCAGCAGCCGCCGCCGCAAGTGGTTGTTGTCCCCCTGCTGCGTGCAAGGCTCTATGGATAGGAAGCTGCTGCCTGCGATGCAGTTCCTGTCCTCAGGGGCTTGCAGTCAGTTTCAGTGGACACATGAGAAAGATGAGAATGCATGAGAAAGCCAAAACAAACCTCAGCGTAACAGCCACCAAACATCTCGACATACTCCATGCTACATTCCTGAGTGGTCCAACAGTCTCTCAAGGTGAGAGAGCATCGCTGCACCCTGAGGTGCTTGGGGAAGACTTCCATTGGCTCCTGTGAGTCAAGCTGGGAGGAAAAGGTGATAAGTGTTACCAGTCTCGAAGCAATTGTATCTGCTTCATCCTCACAAAGGTCCTTCCGGGAAGATGGTATCAGTGCTCTCATTTTATGGATAAGAAACCAGAGGCTCAATGAAAGAGAATAAGATGGACAACTTGAGTGTTTTACTACATGCCATGCATTATAATGGGAATTTACAAGGCTTCGTTTAATTCCCACAACCATCCTGTGATGTATTACTTTTATTATTGTCATTATTTTTACTATTCCAATTTTTCAGCAAAGGAAAATGATGCTCAGCACAGCTAAGTAGCTTTTCCAAGACTACACAGCTTGTCTACAACCTCAAGTCCTAAGCTTTTTCCATTCTAGCCACATAAATATGACTTGGAGGAAGGAGCAGGTAGGGAGTGAGGGGACATTCTTGTCAGGAAGACTAGCTTAGGCAGAAACGTATCTGGCATGTGTAGAAATCTGTCTGTCATCTTTGGGGTACAACCCATAGTCCATGAAGACCAGAACAAGATTTTCTAATGACAGTGCATGGCATGTGATACAGTATGCAAATTGTTCATCTCATTCTCTTTCTTTGAACCTCCGCTTCCTTATCCATAAAATGGGAGCACTAATACCATCTTCCCTGTGTGGCACTAGTCAGGAGACCAGCCTGAGAAATAGTAGGGCTCAAGTTTTATTTTTTTGAATAAATCTATCAGGAAAGTGTTAGATGGGTGAAAGGGGAGAGTCGGGAAAGCTGTCAGATCTTGTGAGTGAGTATCCCACAGTCCAGGATAGGACACTGGAACTCCAGGTGACTGCTGAAATGACAGCTCTTTGGGAAGTGATGATGGATGAGAGTGACACATAGGAAAGAGCTGCCAGCCTGAGTTGATTGTATTTGTGAAAAGGATAAGCAGGCATGAATGAGGACATCAAGATTCTAAGCATAGTGACTGGGAGAATGAAGACAGAAACAAGTGCATTCAAAGAGGAGATTTTTTAAAAAAATATCAATTCCATGGCTGGGCTTCTCTAGGAGTGTGAACAATCAACCCTAGAATGCTTTGATGGAAGCCAGTTCTATCTGCTTTGCTGTATTAAAAATCAAATAATACCCTTAGGACAGTGGAAATACTCATTGACAAGGCAATTTGGTTCAACAGTGGTTGACATTAGATTCTTCCGGGTTGAGTTGGTAGCCTCAAGAATTTCAGGCAGGCTATATTTTATGAATTAAATCAACTTCTGAAGTTCCTCTCGACCATTATGTGCATGGGATTCTAAATTGGCTCTACCTAGTACTTGGATTATTGAAATGGGAAGGGATGATTAGGGGCATGCAGTGAGTTTACTGATACCCTTATTTACCCATTCATTTAGTATTTATTTGTGTGCATGTACAGCCTGCCAGGAACTTTTCTAAGCACTGAGCACCGAGCAGTGAACAAAACTCTCATGGAACTTCTACTCTAGAACCCATTTCTTCAGGCAACTGGGTTGCCTGGGTCAGGAGGAGATTCTAGTGTGGGGTTTTCTGGGTGTGAGTATATATCCAGTGATAATCTCATAGACGTGGTAGAAGCTGTGCAGAGAAAGATGCCTGCTCTTGTCTTGAATTGCAAATTTTGGCCAGAAATGTGTGGAATTCACCTGTTCTTGGCCTTTCCAGAGGGGAGTTGCCATGTAAGAAACTGAGTTTCCCTAAACTGTTGATCCCACCCTGAGATTGAAAAGCCATGTTTCTTCCCTTCCTCCCTCTGACACTTCTCGGACCTGTCTTGTCTTTGCGATGGCAAGAACAGAGAGTGTCAACCAGGCCACAGCCCAAGTTATTTGGGAAATAATTTTCTTGGAAAAGCTTGAGCCACAAGAGTTTATATAAAGAGCCCTTTATACCTCACCACACTGAGTTTCATTTGGAGGAAGCTTGTGGACTCCAGATAAATAATTTTATGCTTTATATTTATTATCTTTGCATATTCTGTTTTAGTGAACATGGAAAAGAAATGTTTAGCCTGAATGAAGAGCTAATTAAGTTTTTTTAACTGATAAAACCCCCTTCTCAATTTTTATTGCTGTTCTTTAAAAAAAAATGTTTCCTCAGTTGGGTTTTAGATTCTTTCTGGCTTGTCTAGTCTATTCTTTGGACAAGGTAGGTCCCCATCAACTCTGATTTCCTACAAAGAGGTAAAAACTTCTCTCTTCATCTTCCTTCCCCAGGCACAGCAGGTTTTTGGCTGGGTTTCTTCTGTGTCTTTCTCCTTGAATGCCCGCTTGTCCTGGAGAGACAGGCACGCTTATTGTTCTTGGAGGAGGAAAGGATTGGTTTACAGTTTTTCTCTCTGAAGAGGCCGCCATTCTGTCTCTGAGCCTCTGAAGGGCTATTTAAGCCCAAAGGCAGCTTCAGTTCTCAGGGCTTCCACAAAGTTTCCCTCCCCAGGGGCTCCTGTTCTTTCTGCGGGTGGCTGGGGAGAACTAGCACTAGACTAGAAATGAAAGCCCTGAATTCATCCTGGCTCCTCCATGTTACTGGCACTATCAAACAGGCCACTTAACTCTTCAAGTCTCAGTTTTTCATCTATTACAAAGAGAAAGGTATCATGTCCTCAGAGCATTAAGACCAAGTACAACAACGAATGTGAAGGGCGTATAAACTGCACACACTACGTGAATGTTGGGCCCCATCTCACTTTACTCTGATCTAGAATTCAGATAATCCATATCTGTTTATTTTTTTTAAAGAAATTTTAACTATGAATACGTAACAGTTGTGTATATTTATGGGGTACATGTGAAATTTTGATTCAAGCATACAACGTTTAATTATCAAGTCAGGTAATTTGAGTCTTCATTGCCTCAAATATTTATCATTTCTTTGTGTTAGAAACATTCCAATTCCACTTTCTTAGTTATTTTGAAATTTACTATAAATTTGTGTTAGCTATAGCCATCCTACTGTGCTACTGGATACTAGATCTTATTCCTTCTATTTAATTTTTTTTTGTACCCATCAACTAACCTCTCTTTCCTCCCTCTCCCTACTACCCTTTGCAGCCTTTTGTAACCATCATCCTACTCCCTATTCCCATTCAATCTTTTTTAGCTCCCACATATGAGTGAGAACGAGTAATATTTGTCTTTTTGTGCCTGGGTTATTTCATAAGATAATGACTTTCAGTTCCATTTATGTTGTTGCAAATGATGTCAGTTCATTCTTTTTATGAATGACTAATACTCCATTGTGTATATATATACCACATTTAAAAAATCCATTCATCTGTCAATGGACACTTAGGTTGATTCCATATCTTGGCCACTGTGGATAGTGGTGCTGTAAACATAGAGGTGCAGATATCTCTTACATATACTGATTTATTTTCTTTTGTGTATAAACCCAGCAGTAGGATTGCTGAATCATTTGGTAGTTCTATTTTTAGTTTTTTGAATACCTCCATACTGTTCTCCATAGTGACTGTACTCATTATGACATGGTGGTGCTGGCCACCCATTGGCTGTGTTTTGGGTCAGTTGGTGGATGCAGAAGGTTGGGAATGCATACTTTAGTTTAGTAGGGACTGAGTCCAGGAAGGGTTCTGTGCAATTCAGTGATATAGTCAGAGCTGAATTTAAGAAGTTTAATAAAAAGTAAATAGAGCATATATTGGATAGGAGAAATGAAATGTGGGGATTCCAAATGGAAAGCTACTTTAGGAGAGTAGGTGAGAGACAAAGAGGCCTTGAACTTGGGTGATGACAGTGGGCTGGCCCAGGAGGAGGAGCGTTTGAAGCATCATTTTTCCTAGGGCTGGGCATGCATCTGAGGGGAAGGGACCTATATTTTATTTAATCTGTGAACAGTGTGGAGGTGAAAAATCGTTAGAGCACCCAGTGCTGTTAGAGATTTGAGGGAGCCCAGCTAAGACAAATCTGTTCTGGAGAGATTCTGGTAAACTGCAGGATGATTTTGAGGCAGTCAGGAGAGATTAACCCAAGGAATGAGGAGAATTGGAGAAAGAAAAGAATGATTTACGTATTTGAAGTAAGCCAAGAAGCCAGATAATACTCCTTGATAGGTCTTCCCACACAGGGTTCTGTCACACCACATTAGAACATTTCACAGGCTGCAGGAGGTTTCCTGTGGAATGCAAAGACTTTGGACCATGGATTCAAAATAATCAAAATCTCTAGAAACACTCCTATTGAGATACCCTGGTATTTATTTTTCACAGAATACCAGATTTAAAAAAATGTATTCTCCTGAATTTTTGCTTTATTTTCTTTGAATTCCATGTAGAGTACAATGGATGACCTGACAATTGCTCACCCTCATTCCTGGTCAAAATAAGCAAAACTTTGAGTCAGAGTTGGCAGTTCCCCAAGATACATTACCCAAAGACCTCTCATTCTGTGATCTGAAGTCCATTATCTTCTCCCTGAGACTAGTTAACACTCTTTATGTTGTTTTCAGAGGAGGCAGACCTGATTCACAAGGACTTTAATGCTTGCAAAAGGTACCATGTGTTGCTGATATCCATTCTTGAGCCTGAGAAATGCCTCTATGTTTATTTACTTCACTAGCTCTGCCAGAGAAAACCAGCACTGGGACATAAGCTGAGAACACAGTACTTGGAAGTACCTAATTTGGGCACAGATGCTTTTCATGCAATGGGTTACCTATGAAGCCTAGTGCTTTTTTGTTAGTAGTCACTGGTGGAGAAAGGTGGGTTATAACTCTACTGAAGGAGCCAGGCGGCAGCATGCTGCTGGCTGCTGTCTAGGGAACGGGACAGCTGTGATAACCTTGCATTTGGCAGTTTCCTGTCAAATGAAATTATAGAGCCTCAAGATGTGCCAACTGCAATAATTAGTGTGGTGTGCTTGTGAGTGTTGTCCATTTAGAAGCTGAGTTCACTATGTCAGTTGTCCCTTATTGCAGAGATGGGATGCACTCATGATTATGTGGAAAGGCAAGAGTTGACTGGAGGAGTCTCTTCCAACTTGGCCAGGGCTGGCCTGGTGCTCACAGATTTCACAGCATGGGAATGTTGGAGGCAGCTGAAGGGGATAGAATGCACAGACAGGACCAGTCTTTAAGTGATTTTTCCTGCTGAGGAAGTATTGGCCCTCCAATTTTTTTCTCCTTTTGCTGGGGTCTGCTGTTCTTTTCATGCCTGTCATTGATGAGGGGCCCAGAAATGGGAAGAAAAGTGGATTTTAGGTGTAAATCATGAGCAGTGGTGAAAGCCCAGAAAAAGGAACAATCATTTTGGCTACAATTCATAGCTCTAGGTTTTCTATAAGCATGTCACAGCTTCTGTTCTGGTTATGGGCTACCAGGGGTTTCCAAATATGACCATCTTCAAATTTTGATCTCTCTCCTTCTAAGTGGCATGTCTCTTGCTTGACCTCTAGAATTTTCCACAAGGTCAAGAAGGAAAGAGAAAGAAAGAGAACTAGTATTTGTTCTAGCAAAGAGCATCCTATTTAGCAAGAATTCTTCTAGAAACATTAGTTTGTTATCTCTTTAATTCCAAGCATGCCCCTACCAAATGTAGGTATCAAATATAAATCTAAAGATGATACAACAGAGGCTTGGAGAGGTTGACTCACTTGTCCATGTTTATAACAGTTTGAAAAAGTGGAGACCAGATTGCACCAGGTTCGGCGTTTCTCCGTGTCACTCCCGGTGCTGCCCTGCTGCTTTGCTTTATGGGCCAGCGGGCGGACGCTCCAGCTGCCAGGGTCTTTTACCTTCAAACCATGCAGCTTTGGGTGAGCCTTCTCATCTCTTTGTGACTGGTTTCCCAGTTTGACTAGGGGAAAATCATTCTGATCCACTTTGTGAAGATCTACCAGGGCTAGAAATTGTGAAGAACAAAAGCTTTTGAAAAGTATTAAAGTTTACTATAAGTCCATCAACATTGGACAGTATTGACTTAGTTCTTTTCTCTTCATTGCCCTGGCTCAAGTGCTGTGCAAACTAAGTGAAACAGGGCTGGTTGTAGCCCTCTAGGCACATGTGGTGGTCTCTTCAGCTAGATTCACTTTAGTGAATTACATAGAAAAAAGAAACACATCAGTGGTTGTACAAATATAAACAGATACAGAGCATAAGCAAACTGATTGGGAATAAAATGTTCTTGCAGTGAGAGGACTAAAATTATCCTGCAAAATCCTGAAAGAGAAAGGAGTTGCTTTGGTTAGTCAGTCTCCATGAGCAAAGCCACCCACTCTCTCCTGGTAGGTGGTAAATTTTCTAGAGGGTCAGAGGCAAATTTGAATTGTTATTGGTGGAACAAGCATTGTATTAGGTTGGTGGAAAAGTAATTGTGGCTTTTGTCATTACTTTTAATAGATATGAAGAAGAAAGTTGCTGACAGCATGATGTCTTCTATGAGATAGCACATTACAGGCACTCTCAAATGTGCTGTTTTATTTAATCCTAATTCTATAGGGCACCAGACCTCTATAGTAAAATTATTAGGCCCGTTTTACGAATGAGAAACTGGAAGCTCTGGGAGGTTAAATGTTGTGTTAAATATTACATAGCTGATATGTGGCAGATCAGGGTTCTAACCTGGGCCTTTCTGTCTCCAGGGTTCTCGCTATCCTAGGTGGCATTTTACTTTGAAAGCACAAGTTTAGAGACAAGAGTGGGACATACTGGTAGGGAGAAAAGGAAGGGAGGCAAGGAAAATTACAGACGGGAGAGCTGAGTGACTCCAAAGAAGTGCTGGAACCTGGCAGTGTCATAGGTGTTTTGAGGTGTGTGGCTTATATGATAGCTTCTGATCTGCATGTGATAAAGACGAGAGCAGAGCTGAAGCTTCTGAGTGGAAGTATTAGAATCCAAGAAAACACTGAGGCCATGCCCAGACCCTGGCTGGCAGAAGGTGTGGCAGTGGTTGCTGTAAGGGCGGGTGGTAAAATCACATCATGATGTGTGAGAGTGTCTTCTCTACTCCCAAATCTACATATCACAGTTGTACCTAGCCTCAATGCCTCAATGACCATCTTGATTGCTGCCTCCTCCACAGAGACCTTCTAGAGTCCACCAAATTGGTGCCTTGTATACGTTCTCTGAATACCTATTGCTTCTTTGTGCTTTTTTTAGGGACTTAGCATATTTGGTTGATTTTTCTGTTTTATTTATTTATTTATTTATTTTTGAGTTGGAGTCTCACTCTGTTGCCCAGGCTGGACTGCAGTGGCATAATTTCAGCTCACTGCAACCTCCACCTCCAGGGCTCAATCGATTCTCCTGCCTCAGCCTCCTTAGTAGCTAGGACTACAGGCGTGCACCATCATGCCTGGCTAATATTTGTATTTTTAGTAGAGATTGGGTTTCACCACATTGGCCAGGCTGGTTTTGAACTCCTGACCTCAAGCAATCCACCCGCCTCGGCCTCCCAAAGTGCTGTGATTATAGGCCTGAGCCATTGCTACCGTTATTTTTGTACGAGTCGTGTTCATCTGACTGGTGACCTCCTTTAGGGCGAGAAAATGTTTCCTTCATTTTGTGGGTTCCTATGGCAACTAGGTTAGAAGAGGCACTAAACAATGTTTGTTGAATTGAATGGAAGGAACTGCGGGCTGAATAATAGGAATGTGGTGTTGAAGCTAACAGCAGTGATTGAATTAGTAGTTCTTACCTGGGAAGGGGGATATTTTAGCTCTAGTCATGAATTCAAAAATTTGAGGCTGTTTTTGGCTCCAAATCTTCCTTTCCTTCTGCAGTTCCTCTATGCCTAGGGGGTTGATATTGCTCATTTCTCCTAATATACCTACAGGGGAAACGGGGGAAAAGAAGGAAAGAAAAATGTCACTTACCAAGAACCTACTCTAAATCACAAAGTGTTTAGTTTTTGGATACTCTTAGTTATAAGATGATATTTATTTGGAACAATGTTTTTGGGAAAAATTATACAATGACTTGCTATATGTTACATAAACATGTCAACTGTAAGATCCATTTCGATTTTCATGAAGAAATTCCGGGATGTAATGTGAAGCTCAGTTGCTTGGTTCAACTTTGTCTTGGTGCTGCTCCAAATCGGTGTCACCTAACCCTCTTCCTCCTCCTGCTCCAAAATAAATAAATAAAGAGCCTCTATCAGATTTCAAACATTCACTCTCCTTTGAAGCCTATATGCCAAATACTTTTTATGGCTTGAGCATGCTTTTTGAGCTCACTCCAACTCCTGATTTTCTTAATATATTATTCCTTTAAAAATACTGAAACCTCTGCAGGAGGGCACCGGTGAATGTTTTTTTTTTCTGCTATCCAATTATTTTGAGAATAAATATATCATCTACTGTACTCCTCATGTATCTATGCTGAGAGGTTGGTATTATTTTCCTACTTTCCAGATAGAGAAGCAGATGGAGAAAGGTAAAGTAACTTCCTAAGTTACAAGGAGTGGCAGGGTTAGGATTTGGATCCTGGTTGGTCCTTCTCTGAAGTCTGTGCTTTTTCAGTACACGAGGCTGCTTCCTAGCATTCCCCTCTACTCATACCTATGTACCGGAAAATCCATCACTTCCCAGCAGGGAGCAAGCTCTCAGCACCGCATCAGGCGGTGAACGCCGATTCAGAATCTACTGGAACAGGAACCAGCTCTGCACTAGAGTATCTATGGGAGTGGGGATGGGGTGAGACTGAGATGAAATGTAAATCCTCAACAAGCTTTCAGTCAGCCAGGGAAATGGAAACTGTTCTGAGAAAACTGTGAAACTTTGAAATTACAATTCAGGGCAGTAGAAGCAGGAGTCTGAGGGAGAGAGGAAGGCCCTGTAGCCTCGGAAGGCCTCGGAGAAGAAAGATAAGACACTGGTGAAGGCTAGTTGTTGGTAGCAAATGACCTCCTCCCTCCCTCCCCTCTGTGGCCCCATTCATGTCCTGTTAAAGAAGAGCCTGAGTGATGGATGAGACCATCCCTTTCATTCTAAACACGTGCCCATGTGTGAAAAAAAGCAAGTTTGCACACGAGAGCTTTATTGCAGTCTCAAAATTGAGGGCTTGGAGACACAGGGTTTTACAGAGCATTTTAGAAAACCTAACGTGAGGTTTACAAAGATTACATTGTTTAGGAAAGAAAAGGACTTCATGCTACCCTGTCGGATTTCTTCCTGACCTTTCAGATGAGCCCGGGGGCTTTGAGGAGAAAGTGTGGAATGTTGTGCCTTGCTTGCTCTAAAACCAGTTCCTGTGTGCACAGATAGATGTTGTTGTTGTTAAAGCTTTGGACTTTGGCTTTCTTTTTATTTCCTTGTTCCTGTAATCTATTTTTTTTTCTGTGATATGCCGTGTGCATCATTAGACATTTGGCGATAGCAGAGATATTGGAATGTTTGCTTATGAAGTTTGGGAATGGAGAAAGAAGGAGGAAATGGAATTGAGCATTTGGAGAAAGGAGAGAAAAAGGAAAAGCGAAGGAGAGGGAGGTGTGTCCTTGGGCCCCCAACATGGTTGAGGAGGGGTGTTCAGATGCTGTACTGTTCCCTGGCTTGCAGCTGCCAGACAGATGGCTCTAATCTGAACGCTGACCTACTTAGGGTATTCTCTGCATTGGCTTCCCTCCCAACGCTCTTCTATCACACGTGTTCATTCATTTTCCTGGCTGAGCATTTGGGATCTTCCTACTGACATGGTTCGTTCAGCTCAGCTTTGCTTCCCTCGGTTCTTTTCCCTTCTAAGGGTATTTCCTTAGGGAGACATTGTATTGCATCAGTGCAGCAGCTTTTCTTAAATGGAACTCTTATACTAGAAATGCTGGAGATGATTGGTCGGACTATGAGCCGTGGGTGGTCAGCCTCCCTGTGGAAGGTTGGATCTAAGGCACAGGAATTGGCAGGGATTCGAGAGAGCAGCAGGTGAGAGTTCCCAAGGAAGTCTGGCTGCTGGTTATCCCAGGGCTCTATCAGACATACTTGTCCTGAAATATCTTCTGAAATGACCCAGACCCCTACATCCTTTTTATAATAAAGACCATGTGACATAAAAGAGGAATCAATTTGAAGAGTTTTTTTTTAATGGACATTCTCTCTGTTAATGTAATTCCAATTTCCTTTACCATGGGGGATGTGGCTGCAGCTCTGAATCTGTCCTTGTTTACCTTCAGGTAGAATTCATGGAACTGATTTGCAGAGAAACTATATTTTATACTTCTAAGCCTGAAGACACCTTACTTTACTTGGATAATGTTTCTTCTCTAGCAGTGTCCTCTCTGCCCACTTCTGCTGTTCTTTAAGTCTGTGGGCAGGCCTATGTCTCTGTGAGCTTGGAGGAAGACGAATGCATTCCACCTATCTGGTTCTTAAACATCCCTTTAATGATGGCAAGAGGAAATACTGCTTATGGATCTGCCCCTAACATTTACAGCTCCCAAGGCGAGAGTACAATTGGAGGTACATATAATATATGCCTCAATATTTAAAACTATAAACAAAACTGTGTCCAAAACCTGGCCAACTTCCTGCTTAAGATACCTATAGTCTGTTTCCCAGGTCCAGCTGCTGGTGCCCTGGAAGCTAAAGGAGAGTGTTTCACTGGGCCCCAGCCTGCTCGCATGAGCTGCGGCAGGGGAAGACGATCAGTACCCAAAACTCCTGTGGAGCTGTCCAACCTCAGAAAGGGAACCACAGACCAAGTCAACCCCTCGAGAGCTGGGAAGGGTGCATTTCCTTTCAAAATACCTCATTAAAAAAAAAAAAAAATCTGGGATTTCAAGTAATTCTAAGCACTTCCAGTGATGATACCACTGGAGCAGAAGATAAAACAGAGAAAGGGTATGCAGGTATTTGGGGAGATCAGTCTGTCCAGACACATATTCTAGATGATTTGTTGTTTTTCCGTGTTAGGCAAATGCAAGGGCCGAGGCCGTGGTTCTCAGTCCTCCTTTCCTTCCATCTAGCACAGCCATGCCACGGAGCTCACAGTCCCTAGCTCCATCTGGCCTGGGGGTTGCTCACTGGCCTATTCCTGTTTCTTTAGTTTTCCTTCACTCAATCAGTGACCACACTTTCAAAAAACTTTCTTATGAGACTAAAAAGAAGATCTTTGTGCTTTGGTGTTTGTAGTTGGGTGTTCTTCTAAAGTACAAGTTCCTGCCCAGAGGCCCTTTGGCCTGGTTGTGAGAGGGTACTGGCTGCTTTGGTTTTGATCCTTCATGGTGGTCAGCAACCCCGAGCCAGCCTCTGAGCCAGTGCACTTCTATTCTCCCTCCACCTCCTCCCAATCAGGCAGAGGCTTCTAGATCTGTCTAAAATATAAAGCAATCACCTGTGGCAGCTGCAAAACAATACTACACATGTGTATTTTATTATTTCTCTCTGGTTTTTGTTTGGGCAGATTTATGAGCATCATTAATAAATAATGTACATTATTTATAGGCATTATGCATTTGTTTATATGTATACATATATACATATTATTTATTATATTATAAATAATATTTATTTAATGCTTACTATAACCATCATTAATACATAATACATAATAATTCTATTCTATTATAAATAATATTTAATGCTTGCTATGCATAGTACCACATACACATTATTTCATTGAATCAGCCCAGCAATCCTATAAAATAGGTTCTGTTAGATTTAATTTGCATGTAAGAGAACTGAATCTGAGGAGGCAAATTTATGCGGTGAGTAGGAGCTGGGGTGGGGAATTAAATCTAGGCAATATGAGCCGAGAGGACACCTTGTCTTACCCAGCTGTGACCAATAATGTCTCCTATTCAGGCTTGTGTTTCTGTCTGTCTGTGGTTCTCACAGTATCTGAGGCTTATTCATGAGATTCCAAATGAAATAAACAACAATCCCATGAAAGGCAGGATAATGCTACTCCCCCGGAAAAGAGATCCACATTTCAATTATCCACACCTGTGAGTATGTTACCTTGCATGGCAAAACGGAGTTTTCAGGTGTGATTAAGTTGAGGGTTTTGAAATGGGATTATTCAGGTGGGTTCAATGTAATCACAAGTTTCCTACAAGTGAGAGAGGAAGCAGGAGAGTCCCAGGAGGTGTGAGGGCTGAAGCAAAGGTCGGAGTGATGTAACTGCTGGCCTTGAAGGGAGAAGAAAGTCATAAACCCAGGGATGCAGATGGCTTCTAGAAGGCAGAGAAGGCAAGGAAACAGATTCATCTAGAGCCCCCTGAAGAGGCAGCCCTGTGGATAACTTGACTTTTTGCTCAGTAGGACGCTTTTCAAATTCCCGACCTCCAAAACTGTAAGCTAATATGCTTGTTGCTTAAAGTCACTACATTGTGGTAATTAGTTGCAAGAGCAATAGGGAACTCATGGGGTCTCTTTGCGATTCATCTTAATCACCTCTTGCCTACTTGGCAAACTCACGCAGGAATAGAAAACCAAATATGCATGTTCTCACTTATAAGTGGGAGCTAAATGGTGAGAATGTGCCCCATTGGGGCACAAAGAGGGGAACAACAGACACTGCGGCCTGCGTGAGAGAGGATGGTAGGGGGAGGGAGAGCATCAGGAAAGTAACTAAGTAGCTGGGTGACGAAATCATCTGTACACCAAATCCCTGTGACATAAGTTTACCTATATAACAAACCTGCACATGTACCCCTGAATCTAAAATGAAAGTTAAAAAAATACAGCCTTAGTGTAAAGACAAAATATAGAAATTATTAATTAAAAAAAACAAAAATACGCACCTCCCTTGGGATGCTTTTCTTTATCTTTCTGATGAGCTCAAATCATTTCCCAATTCCCAGTAACACACACTGTAGAATCAGTTTTTGGACTTAGATTTTGAGAAGTCCCAGTGTGCTCCCCAATATCTTAGTGGAGAAGAGAGCCTCTGTCCTGGGGAGGTACCAGTAAGCCAGGCACACAGGCATCTGTGCAAGAGGCCCAGGTGATAGGCCAGGCTGGTGGCTTCTGAGGGACTTGCCTTAACTGGGAAAACTGATTAGTTGACTGCACACAACTCTCTGTCTTGAATTGCTTCATGCCATGCTGATCCTTAAGTCAAGTCTCCAAAAAGCATTTCATGTGTGTTGCAGCTGTGCTAAAGACTTTCTTATTAATTTTCCCAGGGGATGCTCGCTTGCAGAGAGAATTCAATATACTTTTCCTGCAAGAAGCATGGCTTGGCCATAAGGATTTCAAAATGAAATTCCTTTATGAGATGAATACACTTCACTGTGGCAATTGTCACTTCAACCCTAGGATTTGGGGATTTGCAATAAAAGAATTCAGGAACTCACGAGCTTGATGAAACTGAGGGCTGTCAACCCCAGAGACACATAAAGTCAGCTCTCTAACAAGTGGGTCATTGCTCCCACTTTACCCTGCTAAGGACCCACTTACCTCTCTCATAAGGTACTGTAGAAGTTGAATTGCACAGGTGTTGTTTGCTATGTCTCTCTGTTATTATTAGGTGTTCAATAGCTGCTAAATATCTGTCTGCATTAGAATATGCATAACCCGTTTGCTATAAAAAAGAAGCAATTTTACAACTGCATTTCTTATAATGAGCTTACACTTCTCTTCAAATACCATGACCTTCTCCATAATGTGACAATTGGCCTCTTTTAAGATAAAAATAATTGGTGATGACTACCAGATTGGTTTACCAGAGTAAACCAGATCTGCAGATTACATGCTACATACTCAAGTCTCAGCAGCTTCATCTATAAGCACAAAGCAGGACCAGTTTTTCAAAGCAATCACAAAGCTGATTTAAGCTTGTGAAACATTTTGGTGATTTAAGTAATATTTTGAAATTCAAACTTTTAAGCTAAAACTGAACAGGTTTCTGCTGGTAGTCCAGTAGTCAGGACTCTGTAAGAAACCAACTGTCTACTGCTTCGACTTCAAATGGAGGTATAGCAAATCATCATGTTGTATACATTGAATATATACAGTCTTTGTCAGTTAAATATTTTAACATAAAAAGCTGGAATTTTTAGCAGCTCCAAAGTATTTTCTTTTTAAAAAGGAGGAGTTGGAGAAGATAGTAAATGAAGGTTGAGTTGATGGCAGTGGATGATTGCTTTGGAACTGATGGTGATTGTGAAAAATACAGTGACCGACTGCAGGTGATATCTGAGGTGGGAGGGGGTGTCTGACAAGAGGGAACAGAGACCGGGAAAGAGATCAAGAAGTGACAAGTCCTTTGGTGGACAATGCTGTCCCTGGGGCCCAGGTTGTGGAAGGACTGATATCCTGGGAACGGTTTAGAAAGAAGAAGCAATAGCTCTGTTAATTCTTTAAACATTTCCTCTCCCATAACCACTTACCACATTAGCTGGTTGAAAAATGCAAGGTTAATCAACAGAGTGAAAAAACAAAAGACAATTTTACTCGGGGAGTAGCTTTTATATAAACAAGTAATAAAACCTAATTTGTGAAGAAACAGAGTTAAGTTTATAACCTCACAGATACCCAAGGCGTGCTCCTCATGTCACAGCACCCATCAATCCTGTGGTCGAATTCATCCCACACTCTTTGCAGGGCATCATAGTTGTATGCACACCCCATATGGGGGACTAGAGGAACCACTAGAAGTCAATTTCATTATTCTCTTTTCTAGTTGTCATTTTATTATTCCAGCCAAGAACATGGAATGTCTTGTTAGGTTGGACTGATGTATATACTGACTCATATATATTGACTGAGAGACACAATGTGTCCCTGTCTGTAATTTCCAAGAAAGTATTGTGATGAGATTATTCAAATCATTTGGCAAATATAAGAAGTGAAAGTTCCATCATAAATCCAGGAACAAAGACTAAATCATTTTTTCTGGAATTGTCTGTACTTGAGGAATTAAGAAAGATAATGTTGACCTGACTTGAGCACTTTTATCTAAAAAGGAGTTTTACATAGTGTCAGTTTACTTTATATAATTTCCATGGAATTAATTTTTCTTCTCAATTTGAAGTGTTCAGTCTGTTTTGTCTTTAAATTGAAGCCTAGCAATGAAGACTTCATTATTTCTTAGTTTTATTAGATTTGGATTTTTAAATGGGTAGTCCTATTGGTCTCTCTAGAAATGTTGCACAGAGTGCTTCTTTTTACCATTTTTCCTTATTTCCTGAAATGAATCAAATATACCCACATATGGTATATTTTATTATATTATTTATGGCAATGTGTAATGGGCTAACATTAAAATAATTGGTGGAAATGCTGCAGATTCCTTTGGAAAAGGATGAGTTCTCCAAGTTGTCTATACACTTAAGACTTGTTGGATTCATCTCAAATTACTTAAGCATATTCCCTGGAATGGCTTGATATTTCATCACATTTTAAAGCATGTGTTTCTTTTCTAAAGCTGTAAATCTTAATATTTCTGGGTCTAGAAATAAAAATTTCAAATGGCAAACATTTCTCACATTTTCAAAGAGAACAGATTCCACCAATGTGAGTGGTTGAAACTTTAAAAGTTCCAAGCAAATGTTCACTTTCAACTGAAATTCTATTCCACGTGCCTGGGGAAATCCACATGAAGCCTATGACTCTCATGCCACAGTCATTCTTCTCCAGGTACAGGTCCTCAATCTAAAAGCCTGGGAGATACGCCCCATTGAACAACATACCTAGCATTAATCGTTTGATGATGCTGTAGGTTCTTATTGCAATGAGCAAGACCTCCTGCCACTCCTTAATGCTCAAGTTACCTGAAAGATAATATGCAGTTGGCTCCACACTGCCCACACATAGCCCTATCTCTTTCTTGAGCATGCCAGTAAGTACAAGGCTACCCTGCTGTGGATCACATCAATTCTTGGGCTGCTGCTTTCTCCTTCTTTTTGCTGATGAGAATTTCTTTGTCTTAGCCTAGCATTATCTGCTTCCCCCAGACGTTTAGGATCTGAACAGAAAGGATCCTGAATTTCAGTTTTGATCTTCCCTGGTCCAGCTTCATCAGGAATCCATACCCTTTATACCTTGCTGCTACCACATGGCCTACTCATTCTAAATCACCCCTGGTTCTTATCTGGATAATGCTTTGTTTTTACCATTTTTTAAAATGTAGCTGCTATACACAGAACCAAGAGGACTGCAACGTTCCCTTCAAAATGTAACTCACCTCTGCCTAGAAGTCTTCTATGATACGACTGTCCAGAAGTCATAACTCTTGTCCTCTCTTGGGTCCATCACAATTTATCACAGCCCTAAACACCCCTGCAAAATTGTTTGGAATAGCTGCTCAGTCCTCTAAAAATAACCACACATTAGTGTTCCAGGAGCTGTTAGAACCACCTTCATTAGGCCGGGTGCAGTGGCTCTTGCCTGTATTTCCAGCACTTTGAGAGGCTGAGATAGGTCACTTGAGGCCAGGAATTGGAGACCAGCCTGGTCAATAGAACACATCTCTAAAAAAAAGAACCACCTTGATTAGATCACCTTCGTGAGACCCTGAATGGTTTTATGAAAATAAAGCATGTGTACACAAGAGCCCCAGCCCCTGCTCCAGCAGTCATCAGCAAACCTACACATTGTTTGGTTACTCTTTCTCAGAGGTCATTGAATCATGGAATTTATCACTAGAAATTTTATGTACTTCCTAATATCACTTGTACAGTTGTCTTCATTTTAATTTATATTTTTAGGTACTTATGTCTTGTATTTTCATCCAGAGCAATCTGGTGAGAACAAACACATTGCTTACTGTTCTTTAGTACTGTTAATCTTAGCACAGAGCAGATTAATCACAATTAGTGAAACAATGATCATCAAGATAAACATACTGCTTCCCTCCCCACCTCAACACCTTTATGCTATGATTTTGAATGTGCTGATTTACTCCACCACAATAGTGCTAGGTTTACTTTCTGGCTGACTTGGGGTGTCTTCTTCTCTGCCTCTGGTCTGCCAGTCCCAGCTGTCTTACACAGTAGACAACTCCATCTAGATGTCTTTTTGAGTTGCAGAAAAGAGGACTATAGCCTCTATCTCTATCTTCTTGCTGTGCAAGGTGTATTCCAACCAATGTCTTTCTGGATCCTGAAACAACATTTTGAATCTGGAACTCACTACTTTTTTTTCCCAAATGAAGCCTTTGGGGGAAACTCAGCTGTTGGTCTTACTTTACCTAATGGGATGATCCTTCACCACCAAAGAACTTGAGCCTTCGTGCTCTGTCTATATGAAATTATAGTGTCTTTGGTTAATTTTATCTCTGAATATAGTTGTATAAGTGGTACTCCAGGAGATTTTCTAGGCCTTATCCATATTCATTCTTGTCTCCATAATGAAGCAGCAAACTTACTTCTTTATTGTCAGGATCAGTTATTTGTGCCAATAGTAATTTCCTTTTATGCCAGTTTGTCCAGTGGTAAGAGGAGCTAAAAAATGGCCAGGGGATAGTTTTAGTTTTCAATGAAATGAAATAATCTTCATGTTCACTTGTAGAAGTATTCCTCCTCTAAACCAAGTTTTAGAAAATGATGACCCAGAGGCCTACCATCTGTTTTGGTAAATAAATCTTTTATTGGAATAAATAAATGTTTTATTGGAACATACATATTCACTTATTTACATATTGCCTATGGCTGTTTCCAAGCTGTAGTGGCAGAATGATTGTGACAGAGACTGCATATCCTGCAATGCCTAAAATAGTTACTATCTAGGTCTTTGCAGAAAAATGTTGCCAACTTCTGCTTTAAACTATCAGAGTGCAGAGCTATAGGGATAACTATAATTGCAAGGGAGTCGTTAGCTGTAATAATGAAGGGTATTACCCCAGTTCTATTTTTCTATTGCAAGGTCTATGTATTTCAGTCATGAGAAAACACCATTTCTTGCTCACTGGATCAGCGCATGCACTGCATTCTGGGGGACAGCACCCCAACCTTTCAAGGGTTGTCTCCTAACTGGCATTGTGGCTGATTATTCAGTACATCATTCCACTCTTCTATAAGGCCAGTTCTGGATGATGTGGTACCAGACTAGACACTGAAGCCCTTTAATGTCCAACCCACTGACCTCCAATTTTCACTAATAATGTGAGTTCTTGCTAAGAAGCAATAGTAGCAAGCAAGATTGGCAGAGAAGACAAATCCAAATCTGCTTTTAATTCCAGTGCTTCATCCATAATGGAAAAGGTGCAACGTAATCAACATGCCATCAGGGCTCTGGCTGGCCCCTCTGAGTATGTCATTTTTTCAGGGCTTAGGGCTGGTTGCTTATGTTAGCAAAGCAGGCACTCAGCTGTGGAAGCAGCCAGAGTAGCCTTGGGCAGGGTAAGCCTGTGGTGTCAGTCCTCTGCATATTCTGCACTCTTCCGTCATGGTATTTTTTTTATTTATGCACTCACTGCTCAGGCACTTGAACATGAGAAAAAAGAAGGACAAGCCAGCAGTAGGTCAATGTGATTATTAAGTCTCCTCCACAGTAGGGGCTGTTGAAAATGCATTCACATGAAATACAAATACTCTCCCTTTCTGAGTTCTCCTTCATGTCTCCCCCTTATGTTTCTTTGTCAATCATCCTCAGTTTTGCTTCTTTTACTTGTTAGCCACTGCCCTGAAATTAATGAAATTCTTACCTCAAAGTTAAAGTGAAAAAAAGCATGCACTGATTGCATATCTGCCTGCTAGGACGACCCCCTTCTCTGCTCTCCTGGCCCATTCCTATGGCAGGCTTTGAACTACAGGCATACGTTTCAGAGATTGTTGCATACTGGCTCTAAGTTAACATTAACTGGAAACATACACTACCACTGTGACCAACCAGCAAGAAATGGGGATGTATGTGGGTTGGATGTGAGCAATCTGTTTGTGAAACTTATTTATACCTTCAGAATCTATTCAGTCTCAGCCTGAATATACTACTACCTGATTACGGAGCTCTGTTGGCATGGTAGGTTTTATGGCTAGGTGAACCACTTTATAATAAGTCGTTCAGGTTGCAAGTTTACATGTTAAGATGATATATTCAGTCTCTACCAATACTCAATCACAATTCAAGAACTTATTCTTAGAGAAGTATAGCTGTTTGTTGAAAAGGGTAATGTGTTGCTTTAAAACTGTAGGGCAGTAGTCTCCAAACTTTTTGGCACCACGATTTTGTGGAAGACAATTTTTCCACAGATGGGATAGAGGGGTGGTTTTGGGATGACCCAAGCACATTACATTTATTGTGCACTTTATTTCTCTTATTACTGCATTGTAATCTATAACGAAATGATTATACAACTCACCATAATGTAAAATCAGTGGGAACCCTGAGCTCATTTCCTGCAACTAGATGATCCCATCTGGGGGTGATGGGCGTCAGTGACAGATCATCAGGAACTAGATTCTCAAAGGAGCTAAGCAGTGTGCAACCTAGATCCCTTACAGGTGCAGTTCACAATAGCGTTTGCACTCCTAGGAGAATCTGTTGCCACCACTGATCTGACAGGAGGCGGAGCTAAGGTGGAAATATGAGCAATGGGGAGCAGTCGTAAATACAGATGAAGCTTTGTTAGCCCACTGCTCACCTCCTGCTGTGCAGCCTGGTTCCTAACAGGCCACGGACTAGTACTGTGGCCTGGGGTTTGGGGACCCTTGCCTAAGGGGATGCTTCCCAACTCTATTGAGTAACTCTACCTACTACAGAATTGTTGAGAAATTTTGTGTTTGCTGGGTTATGAGAGTCAACTGGCAGAATGGCTTTCAATGTAGCATGAATCCATGGGAGAAATGATCACTCAAAGGTGATAGCACCTTGTTATTTGGAGCATGTCATCTAAAAATATATCTGAATCTCCATCCGCCTCCCTCAAAAAAAAGTCTCCTACGTAAAACCCTTGTTTTGTATTTTTGTGAGCTTTATCCCTTGCACTCTTGTAGGATTTGCTAAAGTGACCTAATACATTCTGCTCTATAGATTCCAAAGTATGATGTAGGCCACTATGATATCCTCTGGCATTATGAGACAGTCATTGAACACCGAATTGTTCTACAGAACTGGGTGATTAAAATTGCAGCAAGATGTTAAAGTTATCTATGTCCATACCAGGGAAAAGCACATTTCTAGAAAGCTATTTTTTATTCCAGAGAGAAACTATTAACTATGTTAATAGCTACAGGAAATTTACTTATTTGTTCCAGTAAATAGCAAATAAAATCTATGTCTAGAATAATAGCCGCATTTTGAATTACCACCAGACTTAGCTTACAAGATCTCTCTTGCGTTTTTCCAGACCTATCCATTGTTTGCATGACTGCAAATAAAGGCCCTGTTTTGTCGTGTTCTTTTGTATACTGACCTCTAAGAACTACATCACCTGGCTTCCCTTGATCTCTGGCTTCTTACTGATTTAGACCAATGGGAGACACCAGTGAAGTTGTTGGGGTGTGAAGGAGAGGAGAGGTCAGGGTTTCGATTTTCTCTTCTTTTTTTTTTCAGTTGGTTGAGGGCTTAGAATTTTATTTTTGGTTTAGAGTGGAGCTTTAAAATAGACAGAATCAAGAGCATTTTCCATGGAATATTTTACAGGAAATATTCAGGGATATAGATGATGGAAAAAAAAGTTGTAGTGATACAGCTCTGATGAGTGGAAAACACCAGGTTCTTCGTCTCGAGTTGAATTAGAAAAAATTGGCGTGGACACACTTGGAGTAGTTTTAAGGAGCAGGGAGTTTAATAGGCCAGAAAGAAGGAGGACGAAAGAAAAAAGGAGAGGCTCCCCTGTACAGAGACAGAGGGAGGGGGGTTCCAAAGCCTGCAGATGGAACCCCTGACTTTCTCTTGTTTTTCTTTTGCCAGGGTCCTGGCTGGGACTTATTCCTTTATGGCCATATCACCTCTTCCCTGACATTCTTACTGGGCTATCATCACACCTATCCTTTTTCTTAATCCTTCAAGCTTAGTGATAATGGATTCCTGCTGTTGTTAGCCCTGGATGTCTCATCATACCTTATTGATTCCTTAATCCTGTCTAGACCTCTGTAAATAGTCTTTAATTAAATTTTCTTCAGTTAAAACCCTCTGAGTATTCTCTATTTTACTTACAAGGACTCTGACTGTTAAAATTAGCTTTTCCTTTTCAGGTCCTTCCATTGGGTGAGGCTGTTTTAGGTGTGCAACCAAATGAAAAAGTTCTCATCAAATGAGGAAAAAGAGGCTGCTTTGGCTTCAAAGGGACAGGGCTGGATGTTTGGGATCTCCATATTTTCAAATTCTAAATAGCCACTCTGGTTCTTGAGGTCTCATTCTTTTCCCTCTTTGTTGTAAATAAAAAAATGAAAGTCCTAGTGAATCTTTGAATTCAATCAATGAAGTTTGTTTTTTAGGTACTCAGCCCTATGTCTCTAAGAGATGAAAGATTCTTTTAGCTCAGTGTGTGCTTCGAATTATGTGTAGGAATTTAACTTTGTTAACTCTCTTTTAAGCTGGCTGGAGTCAATGAAGGCAGCCATCCATCCTTCAGCATGAAATTACTCATATCCTTTATACTGTTCAATGACAGTGAAAGCTTCATCCTCCCACAGCCTTTTCTCCAAAAAGTGTTATTATTTTAAGTGATCCCAGGAAATATTTTAATGAACAATTTCACTCCTGTTTGCTATGAGCTATAAGATTCCCCTTACCCAATGCTAGTGGGTTTTTTTTTTTTTTTTTTAAACTGCCTTTAGACTGAATTGAGCCAGAAGACCAATCCTAGAATTGCCCAATTCTTTAAGGGTCTGTTATCTGCAATTCCATTCCCTGGCCCAAAATATGTTCCAGTCAACATACTTCATTGCATGCAGCAGAAATTGCCTTTAGATAGCTTAGGCAGGAAAAAATATTTTTGAAGGAATAGTGAATAGCTCAGATTTCATTCTTGGGAAATGGACAGAAAGAAAAAAGAAAATTAGCTTAAGTTGTGCCAAAGCAATAGTCTGGTTAGCACCCTACTATGGGACCATGGCATCATCGCTGATGAGTTCCTGTGTCACAATGCCCTTGAGTAATTTCTCAATAGTTCTTGCAAATTTGCATCGCTTTCTCAGATTCTAAGTATTGAAAATCTCAGAATAGAGCCCCTAGCATCTGATCGGCTGAGCCTAAGTTCTAGCTGGTAATGAATAAGTGCAACTCAGGGCTTGCCTCCCATCAAATTTCATACAAAAGGGAATTAAAGGAAATTCTTGTTCAATCAAAAGAGCATTAAGTTGCCGTTTAGCTAAAAATCAAGACAAAAACCAAAATGAATCAATCAGTATCTCCTATATTCATCCTACATACTTGACCCTATGAATGGGAAGAATCCCTTTGTGGGGCCAAGGTTTGAGAAGCAGTCAAGCAGACAGGCTACAGATTTTGTCTACCCTGATTCAAATGTGAAAGTAATGAGCAAGTGGTACTGAGAGCAAGTAAAACTACAGAATTGAAAAAGCATTTTTAATTATCATAGGTACATAATTGTTATATTATGGGGTACATGTGATATTTTGATACAAGCATATAATGTAAAATGATCAAATCAGAGTAATTGGGATATCTGTCACCTCAAGCAGTTACCATTTCTTTGTGTCAGGAACATTCCAATTCCACTGTTTTAGTTACTTTGAGATATACAATAAATTACTATTAGTATATTGCATGTGCTCACTTATGTGTGGAAACTAGAAGAAACGATCTTCTGAATTCGTGAAGATAGTAGAGTGATGGTTACTAGCGGCTGGGAAGGGTAGTAGGGAGGAGTGCAGATAAAGAGGGGATGGTTAATGAGTAGAAAGTACAGTTAGATAGAAGGAATAACATCTGGAGTTTGGTAGCACAAGAATTTTCTTTTTAATTGGTATTTTACCATCTTTTTCATTGATTTAATTTCTTTTCTCTACATTTGTTTCTCTGAGATGGTCAAAATTTTAAAATTGTACATTTTGTCTTTATTTTACTGACTATAATTTCTTCCGTTTTGATAAAATTAGCTAATTTAGCCACAGATATCATGTTTTGATTCCCATCATTGAACAAATGCCATTTTTATAAAAAATCAGCATGTGTTCTATACTTCTGACATTTTACCAACTCATTATCTAGAAATTATAGATTTCACATGTAATAAACTCTTAAATTGCCAGAGTAATTCAAGATTTATAAAAAGTTTATATTTCTGTGAAAAACTTCCATAATGAACATGGTGGGCTGCCTTAGAAGATCCCAGCATTTCCACAGAAGAATATGACTTTGTCTTCACTGGTGAGGCCAGCTTTTCCTTTGACAACCAAGTATGGAAAAAAATGAACAATGTCAAGTAGCTACATTATTTTTAATGGCAAAAATTGCAATTACTTTTGTACCAACGTAATATTTCTCTACTGTAAGAAGGGCTGACATTCAGGGACATTTGAGTGGGTCACAGAGAATATGCAGTGTGAGAGAAGGAGCCATGTTCAAATATCATATTGGTGTCTGGCTTTGCCTGTTCCCTCTCAATCTGTAAAATGGTGAAGAAAAGCTTTTCTTACTGCAGTAAACCCATAAAGGGGACAGGAGCAGAAACTTTCATCCTTCTTACTGGATAGTGTCTGTGTATCTGCTCCTTTTGAACCAGACAGTGTCATTTAGTGTACGTATGGTTACAAATGCCTCATTCCCAATTCTGAAGAGAATAATGTGGCTTTAACATATATTGTCAAGTAGCCAATTAAATAAGATTCTTCCACTTTTTAAAGCAGTGTTAGGGTGTTGTCTAGATAAAACTTCTGTCATCATCTCGTACTAGAACATCTGTTGAATAGATATAACTGAACTTAAAATTATAAGGTGGTTAGGACATCAGATTTGGAATAGGATGAAAAAGAAGGCAAACTTGAGGAGGCTCTAGAGTCTTCGTTACTTATGGCATTAGTTTTTTTTTTTTTTTAAATGACAGTTTTAGCTCAAACAGTTCCTTTTACATTTAAAAAGGAAGTCTTAAAGTATAAATTAATTTTAATGAGTAGTCTGTCTACTGATATATACATATATATCTTTAAAGACATTCCAACTGTACTTATCAACATCTGGAAGCAGTATTGGGCAAACCACATGCTTAGTTCCTAACTTCAAACATTTTTTGAAAGGAATCTTTTATAAACGCTGGAAGGAGGCTGTGAATAGGTACCAGAAAGGCACACTTTTTAATATATTATGTCTGAGTTGTTGGAGTCAGATAACTGAAACTGTCAACTCTAGAGCAATTGGAGCTTAGCAAAAAGAGAAAAATATCACCAAGAATGCAGAGAGATTAAAAGAGCTGAATCTACTATTGCACTCTGGGAAAGCCTTTCTTTCTTTTTCTCCCTTTTTCTTTAGTTTCTCTCCTTCTCTCTCAGTCTTTCTCCTTCTTTCTTCTAAATTTCGGAAGCCATATAGATGGCATATGTTCCAAAAGCTGAGGTTGATGATCCTTTGACCAATCAGAAGAATAACAAACTTTTATGGACAAATAAAAGACTATTAAAATCCAGCTCTTCTGGAGGCCATTATCCTAAGCAAATTAATGTAGAAACAGAAAACCACATACTTCATGCTCTCACTTATAAGTGGAAACTAAACATTGGGTACTCATGGACATAAAGGTAGAGGGGGGAAGGGATGCAAAGGTTGAAAAACTATTGAGTACTATGTTTAGTACTTGGGTGATTGGCTCATTTGTACCCCAAATCTCAGCATCATGGAATATACTCAGGTAACAAACCTGTGTCAGAGGGACATACCCTCTGACTCTAACATAAAAGTTAAAAGAAAGAAACTATATGAGATGCTCAGGGTTAATCAAGGTAAATGAGTGGCATTAAAATGGTGTTAGTCTGGGCCGTGTGGTTATGTTGTCCAGCCTGCCACCACTAGACTGTATGTAAGGTGGGTATCTTCTTGAGCCTGCCACCACTGGACCGTTTCTGTACATAAGGCAGTTCTGTTTAGCCCACTGCTACTGGACTCTCTCTCCTGCATGTAAGCCCTCATGTCTTGTTGAAAAAATGATGTTAGTGACAATTTTGACTATGGAATAAATGACAGTATCATAGGGAAAAAATAAAATCCAGCTCTACATGTTGAGAAGCATAGAATAAGTGGATGGAAAAGGAAAGAAAAGAGGAAGAAAGAAAAAAGAGAAAATATGCTTCAGAGGAAACATATTACCAACAAAACAGACAGATGATGGCAGGCCAGGAGCTGAGACTAGATTGGTAAGATATAGGCAATACAGAATTGGGTTCACAAGGTACATCAGAATCCATGAACTTATTAACTTGTTAATGCAAACCATGTATCAGTACGATGTGCCTGGCACTAGAAAAAGGCTGGAGGATTCAAAGGGAGAACAAATGCTTTCCCTGTCTCTGTCCCCCAGGTGCATATTGATGATGTTGGGGGTGGGAATGGTGGACACGTTTGCGATGTGTTTATGATGCTGTATACATGTAAACAATTCAGTAGGGGTTCAAGGGAGGAGTTGCCAGTTTTTCTTGGAAAAGGGGATTCTTTTCTAGACTTTTGAAGGATCCTTTTGAAATAAGACTTTAAAATTGTAAACTTTTTGTTTTACATTTTTAAAACCAGTTTCTGGTATAGTCCAATAGAAGTATTCAAAATAAGAATCACCATACCAACCCCAATAATTAGTGATCATAATGCTGCCTGAGACACATAAGAAAAGTTTTTGTGTTTAGTATAACTCGTACATGCTTGAAGAACATTGTGGCATAGGGCATTGAGTTAACAATTGTGTAATGAGTGAATAAATGTGATGAAGTCCTTGTCACTCAAAGGATTATCCTTTGATTGCCTGGATAATGTAATATTCATAGGTCCTCTGTATTATAGAATTGTGAATTGCCAATCTAGGTAGGATATAGTCCAAACTGTATCCTAGGATTACTGTAGCTCACTATTGAAAAATAAGCATATTTGTATGTTATGAAAGAAGAGTAGAAGAGTGTAGGAACTGGCATTGGATCAGGCATACTTTCAGAAAAATATTATCTGTGATTGGGAAATAACAGTGTGCAGGGGATTGCGATACAGTCCTGGCTGTAGATTGCTGTTCAGAAGGCGTCACTGAGGGAGGGTGAAAGTCATTTACAAAGGTATGAAATTCATCTGAGAAACCTGCTTCAGTGCCATCTCACCTTTGGAGGAAGATGGTTGAAGCAAGTGGCTGGAGTCCTTTTCTGTCCATGGAGCCTGTAATGTGCTGGGATTTTGAATTCCGTAGAGCTGTGATTCCTCTAGTTGGCTGCGCATTTGGATTTTTAATGCTCATTCTAGACCCACTAAACCAGAACTTCTGAGCCCAGGGCCAGGGACCCTATATTTATATAAAGTTCTCTAAATAACTTGGTTGATGAGCCAATCTAGTGACACATGAATAGCATGTTAATTATATTACCTATGTAGGTGGCATTCTTTGATTCTAAAATATAAAGTTGCGAAATGGGCTGTTTCCTCATTAAACTCATCCATAAGTCAGTCAATATTGATAAAGAGGAGAATATCCCAAAACTCTAGGTTTAAATTTCTGACATTTTACCAACTCGTTATCTAAAAATTGTAGATTTTATATATAATAAGCTCTTAAATTACCACAGTAATTCAAAATTTATAATGCATAGTTTGCATTATGTGGTTCCTATTTTCACCTAATGTTGTGGGGTTCTATAGCTCACTCTTGGAAGTTCACAATACCTGTCCCATATATATTCTGTGGGTGGGAAGATGTATTTTTTTTTTTTGGAAATTCGGAATGCAGGTCAGAATGTTTGTGATAACTACTCACTCTGCAAATGAAATGCATTGTAGCATATAAATCCAAGGTATTATGATAGTTATTGTTGACATTGGCTCTGTCTATTAATTACCTGAAGACCAGTTCATCCACTAAATCTCAGCTTTAAAATTGAGATAATGAGAAATCTATATAATATTAAATGGCTAGCTATCCTTTAAAAAATTTGCCTTTTAATGTTTACATGATTAAATGTATGAAGTACAAAATTGTAACATACAGATGAATAGGTCACACATATGAAAAGAGATCCTATTGGGATCATTCTCTAAGTCTAAGAGAATGGTTGAGGAGAAATAAAAGGAAATCCAAGTATACAAGTATGAAGCAATTTTAATGTATTGAAACCAAGTTATATAAAATAAAGTATTTTTAGAGATCAATTTTGGTTACATTCATTTAAAAAATTATGTTGTCAGATAAAGGCAATAAGGAATAATCAAATTATTTGAAAAGTATTATCTTAAACAAAAAATTCTTACTGATTCCATTTTAAAGATTTATAACATAAGTACAAGTTTCCCAACCAAGAAGAACCACTGTTCCTCCCACTAGAGAACCCGATAATACCTGAATAAGAAATCCAAATAAATATTTTAAATTTTCAGAAATTACCCTGAAAAATACAAATAATCCTGATATCCAAATCAGAAATCACAGTGTAGACTGGAATAAATATACTAGCACTTAAAATTGGTTGATAAATCACCCATGGAGTAACTAAAATATTTTAGACATTATAGGAAGATACATTGATATTTTCAAAGATGTTAGTATGTCAGAGACACTTTGCATAAAGAAGTATTGCTAGTTACTGGATACAATAAAATAGAATTATTCTAAAATCTTTCCAAGGATAAAATTATGTTACTGTACTGGTAGCAAAATGTACAATTAATAAAGATGCTGCAGCTATGCTTTCCCACAGTGAAATCCTTGCGTAAGAGAAATATCCATAATCATTGTCTACAGAAATTATTCAAGATGTGCTATTATCCTAAGAAATAGAAATAAAATTACCTCTGTCAAACTGTACCATAATGACATTAATTTGATACTATAATATCCATCTCTATTTTAAGAATTAGACATTGTCTATAATTTTGGTATGAGGAGGTTCAATAAGAAAGATATTAAAATATGGTTTGACCAGCAGAACTACACTATGAGCTGAAAATTTAGATGATTTATAAACATTAATGGAATGGTGGCTGTCTCATTACGCTTATTTAGTAAGGGAAACAATTAAAATATGTACCTATTAAAATGGTGACTTTTGGGAGTAAAGAAATTCACATGAGCTGTTCAGATAGATAGATTCATTGTACATTTCACAATATATTTTATTTCCCTGGTGCTTATGTATATATGGATATTATTGAACTTTATAATTCATTATCTCCATACAAAGAAATAAACTAAACAAAGATATTTAACTAGTAAGACATGGTTGCTAAATGTATACACACCTTTTTTTTAAAAACAAGTTTATACAGCCTGTTCTTGTTAAATATTTTAGCAAAAACTAGGTTTTAAAGCTTGAAAATTATAGTTATTCATTCTGAAATGACATTTCTCATGATATTACTCTTCGTCACTTATATGTATTTAAGATGGCCTACATATCTTTGAACAGTGTAGGTGAAGAAAATAGAATATGGTGTTAGAAGTCACCTTCACTTGACAGAGATTCAGATGTAGTTATCTGGGTAAGAGCCCAGGATACTTGGATGGAGAGAGAGGTTTGCTGGTTTATACTGTAGGAAGACTGAAATATTTACCTTGGTTCTATTGAAAATGGATAAAAGCAGTACCATCACTATGACCTAGGAAAAAGGAAAATGTAAAGCCACTAATACAGAAGCCCATTCAGAAACATTTTCTGTGAACGATAGGAGGACCAGCCTCATCATATTCCTGCTTACTGATCCACATCTGCTGGAACGTGGACAGGCTGGCCAGGATGGAGCCCCCAATCCAAACAGAATACTTCCGCTCTGGGGGAGCTATGATCTTGATTTTCATGTTGCTGGGTGCCAGGGTTATGATTTCCTTCTGCATCCGGTCAGCAATTCCTGGGTACATGGTGCTGCCTCCAGATAACACGGTGTTGGCGTAGAGATCCTTGCGAATATCCACATCGCACTTCATGATAGAGTTGAAGGTTGTCTCATGGATCCCACTGGACTCAATGCCCAGAAAGGAAGGCTGGAAAATGGCTTCAGGGCATCGGAAGCGTTCATTCCCAATGGTGATCACCTGCCCGTCAGGAAGCTCGTAGCTCCGTTCCAGTGAGGAGGATGCAACTGACCTGGCTATCTCCTGCTCAAAGTCCAGGGCCACGTAGCACAGCTTCTCTTTGACATCTCGCACAATCTCCCGCTCAGCGGTGGTGGTGAAGTTATAGCCTCGCTCCGTCAGGATCTTCATGAGGTAATCAGTCAGGTCTCTACCTGCCAGATCCAGGCGTAGAATGGCATGAGGCAGGGCGTAACCTTCATAGATGGGCACGGTGTGAGTGACCCCATCCCCAGAATCCATCACGATGCCTGTGGTCCGTCCTGAGGCATAGAGGGACAGCACAGCTTGGATGGCCACATACATGGCTGGTGTGTTGAAAGCCTCAAACATGATCTGAGTCATCTTTTCCCGGTTGATCTTGGGGTTCAGGGGTGCCTCGGTGAGGAGGATGGGATGCTCATCTGGTGCCACACGGAGCTCATTGTAGAATGTGTGGTACCAGATCTTCTCCATATCGTCCCAGTTGGTGACCACTCCGTGTTCAATAGGATACTTCAGGGTCAGGATGCCCCTCTTACTCTGAGCCTCATCTCCCACGTAGCAGTCCTTCTGGCCCATGCCTACCATAACACCCTGGTGTCGAGGACGCCCTACCATGGAGGGAAACACAGCTCGGGGGGCATCATCACCACCAAAGCCTGCCTTGCACATCCCTGACCCATTATCCACTACCAAGGCAGACAGCTCATCGTCAGTCATGGTGCTGGCTGGGATCTTCCAGACGAGTCAATAGGAGTCAAATAGACAGTTAATAAGAGAGCTGGGCAGGCCTAAAACACTCCAGAAATGCCTTCAGACAGGGGAGCCTGCACTGGGACCATAGGTATTTAAAGGAACACACTGGCCCCACCCATATCCTACTCCACCAGTTTACAGCATTTCTGGGTGAGGTCACCTTTGAGGTCTTGATGATGATGATGATTATATAAGTCATTAGACCTTTCTTCATAAAGAGAAAATTGGCTGCCAAGTGGTCAAATCTCCGGTTCCTGTAATTAGGCAACCCACACACAACTGTTAGCCTGCCTGGTGAGGTCTCCAGATAACTATGATAATGCAGTGGGGGATATAAAAGCAAGATGAAAGAAAGCTGGTGCTAGGTTTGGCAACACTGCTGGGAGGAAAGTTCCCTTCTCAGCGTCCTTCAGGGTTCACTTTCCCTACACTAGCTTTATCTTTTCATTTTTTGTTTGTGAAGCTTTCCAGAAGAAATGTATTTTATAGAGTAGTTTGACAAAGACAAGTACAACTTATTTGGTGGTGTTTGTATTCAAATGTAGATTCTGTGGTAGATATTGATTAGGAGGTCTTGGATGGAAGCCTGAGAGCTATTTTTTTGTTTGTGTTTTAATTGTACTTTAAGTTCTGGGGTACATGTGAAGATCTTGCAGGATTGTTGCATGGTTACACACATGCCATGGTGGTTTGCTGTCTCCATTCCCCTGTCACCTACATCTGGCATTTCTCCCAATGTTATCCCTCCCCAACCTCCCCACCCCCCTCCGCTGTCCCTCCCCTAGACCCCCAGCCCCAAACAGACCCGTGTGTGATGTTCTCTTCCCTGTGCCCATGTGTTCTCATTGTTCAACACCCACCTGTGAGTGAGAACATGTGGTGTTTGGTTTTCTGCTCTTGTGTCAGTTTGCTGAGAATGATCGTTTCCAGATTCATCCATGTCCCTACAAAGGACACAAACTCATGTTTTTAGTGGCTGCATAGTATTCCATGGTGTACATGTGCCACATTTTCTTTGTCCAGTCTATCATCAATGGGCATTTGGGTTGGTTCCAGGTCTTTGCTATTGTAAACAGTGCTGCAATGAACATACATGTGCATGTGTCTTTAAAATAGAACGATTTATAATCCTTTGGATGTATACCCAGTAATGGGATTGCTAGGTAAAATGGAATTTCTATTTCTAGATCTTTGAGGAATCACCACACTGTCTTCCACAATGGTTGAACTAATTTACACTCCCATTAGAGTAGCAACCAACAGAATGGAAAAAAAAATTGCAATCTACCCATTGGACAAGGGGCTATCATCCAGAATGTACAAAGAACAAAAAGAGATTTACAAGAAAAAAACAAACAAACTCATTCAAAAGTGGGCGAAGAACATGAACAGACACTTTTCAAAAGAAGATATTATATGAGGCCAACAGACATATGAAAAAAATGCTCATCATCACTGGTCATTAGAGAAATGCAAATCAAAACCACATTGAGATACCATCTCATGCCAGTTAAAATGGTGATTATCAAAAAAGTCTGGAGACAACAGATTCTGGAGAGAATGTGGAGAAATAGGAACACTTTTACGCTGCTGGTGGGAGTGATCATATGGATTTTATCCTCCATTCTATTAATGGTATAACATTATTGATTTATATATATTGAAATTTGATTGTATCTAAGGTATAAATCCCATTTGATCATAGTGCATGATCCTTTTAATGTGATGTTGAATTTTTTTTTTTGCTAGTATTTTGTTCAGAACTTTTACATCTAAGTTCATCAAAGATATTAGCCTATAATTTTTTCTTGCAGTATACTTGTCTGGTTTTAGTATGAGAATAATGCTAGCCTCATAAAATAAATTTGGACACGTCTTCACCTCTTTAACTTTTTAGAATATTTTGAGAAGGAAAGTACAGTGTGTTTGTAATGAAGACTGCAAACCAGACACCCAGGTGAATGGCTTCAGATATGGTCTGAGTAAGGGAATATAAAACTTGGTTTGAGACAGCCTTAAATCAGTGTGATTCATGCCTGAGTCTGTCTCTCTAGCGACAGAAGCCCTGTATTATTCAAATATGTTTCCTCTTCTTCTCCAGTGCCTTGACATTAGATACAAAACATGAAGTGGGCATTTAAGGTTGGAAGGAATATAGTCCATAGTAAGCTGGAGCCAGCTTATAATAGCGTGCAAGAGTAAATATCTTCCTAATTCCGTGTTCAGTGACAGTCCATCCATAGCTCAAAAACATCCATGGTAGGTTGGAGTGTTTGCATGGTGAAAATTACCAAATGCTACAAATAGCACAAATAAAGTCTTCCCTTATTTTTATTTTTATTTATTTATTATTATTATTATTATTATTATTTTGAGATGGAGTTTTGCTCTTGTCATACAGGTTGGAGTATAGTGGCATAATCTCAACTCACTGCAGCCTCCACCTCCTGGAATCAAGCAATTCTCCTGCCTCAGCCTCCCAAGTAGCTGGGATTACAGGCATTTGGACCACACTCAGTTAATTTTTGTATTTTTAGTAGAGATGGGTTTTCACCATGTAGGCCAGGCTGGTCTCAAATTCCTGACCTCAGGTGATCCTCCCACCTCAGCCTCCCAAAATGTTGGGATTACAGGCGTGGGCTACTGTGCTCGGCCTCTTTTTCTTTTTACAAGCAAATGACTGGCTTAGTGGTATAGACTGGTTGGCACCTAAGGAAACCAAAAGTTAGAGGAGGCTAATGGCTTATCCAATGTAATAGAGCTAGTTTGTGGCAGAGATGGAAACATAACCCAGGTTTACTGACCCCCAATATAATGTAAAATCTGTTGCTACCTCCTCCCTTATTTGGATAGATATCAGAGAGGGAGAGAGAGTTCATGAAGTGTGTGACAATACAGAGCATCACAGACTCTGCATTGTAAGGAAAGTTGAACATCTTATCTGGTATTTCCCAATAGTAGCTTCATATAAGAGTTACCTGGGGCAACTGTAAAAATTAACATTTTCCTGGACTAGCTACTGAATGAGACACTCCAGGTGAATCCGCAGGCTTAATATGAGTCTCTGCAAGTTGTTATACAGCCACAGATTCTCAGTCAGAAATCGCTTTATGTAGCCCAATTTTGTATTCCATGTGTCACCTTTCCACATAATTCATGTTTTTATCCTGTATTTGTATAACCCTAACCTCCAAGCTTTAAACAGTTCATTCCCTTAAGTCATTTTTCGTGGCATAAGATACGCACATTGCAATGTGAAACAAGTTTCCAGATATTAATGACTTACATTATTAAAAATTTATATACACAATTTATGTTGGTGATAAGGTAACTTTTGTTCTTGGGGGCTTTATATTCACTGTTTTCTTTCGGATGCAGGAAAGGATTATCAGAAAATGTGTGTGTGTGTGTGTGTGTGTGTGTGTGTGTGTGTGTGTGTGTACAGAATGGGATAAAGGGTAGCCTCAAGAATGTCCTCATTTCAGGGCTCTGTGAGGAGCCTGGAGTGCTCAGGGATGCCCTGCATTGGCACTAAGTGTGAAGGCATGGAATGTCCTGCTGAAAGAAGCCAGCAGTGATCACTGGCAGGGAGAGCAATAAAAACAGAGACTTTGTTCTCAAAAGCTTGCTGAAAGTATAACATTGGGCCATTGAGACAGCTCAGTCTCTCACACACACTCCCACTGGGCTTTGCCAAGGTGCAGGACGGCCTTGCTCAGCCTAGCACACAGAGAACTGCTCCCTCTGAAAGGAACCAAGTAGCTCACAGACAGTAATAAAGTTTTTGAAAGAGTGTGCCAAAGGAAAGTTTTCAATCTTTAATTTGTTTACAACTTAAATCCAAGGTTTATCAGCAACTACGATTTGGAGGTATTCAGGATTAAGTGGGTATTTTTTTTCTGTTGAAATCATACAAAGCCCAAAGGATACTAGCAGCTGCAAGAATATCATTTTCTCTGCAATTCTTCTTGACTATTGAAAACATCAATGAAAGACATCATATTTATAAAACTGTGACCTATAGTCACAGAAGAAGGCTTCCAAAACACTCCTTGTGGTTAGGAGGGCTATGCATGTCATTGTTGTGGCCAACAGTATGAATTTAACTCTGGAATCCCTAAATCCCTAGTTTTCTAGATGGTCTAATTAATGAATAAATGAATGTATGATCTAATGAATGAATGGAAATTAGTTATCTACCTGATAATAATGCCTGAAAATAAACCAATAAGAAACAACACATCCAAAATCTTCATGAGGAGGAGAAAATATTGATTCTTTGATTTATTCATCAAAAGTTGACCAAGCACTTGTTATGAACTAGATTCTGTGATGACCACTGGGAGTACCTGTCTCAGTAGTTCTCAAACTTGAATATGCATCAGAAATACTTGAAGGGCTCATTAAAACAGATTGCTTGTCCCACCACTACAATCTCTGACTTATTAGGTCTTCAGGGACGCTCAAGGATACCAATTTCCAACAATTGCCCAAGAGATGCTGATAGTCAAGGGATCAGACTTCTAGAACGACTGGTTGTTCATACAGGAGGGAACACGTAATGTTTGTAATGGGCAGTAACAAGTAGTAAGTATAATGAAGTGTGTTGTAAGATCACAAATGAGGGGCATTTTATTCGACTTTGGAATGAGGGGACGAGGGGAAGAGGTCACAAAAGGCTTTCCAGAAGTGGTGACACCTCAGCTGAGTCTTGGAAGCTAAGTGAGATTTCCTGTCAGGGGAGAAAGAATTGAGAAGATACTTTGGATGGAAGAAATAGCATGTATGAAAACAGAGGTGGGAAATAGCATGGTGATTTTAGAGAACTAAAAGTAATTTTTGGCAAGCGTTGGAGCGGATTACAAGTTTCCGCTTACAACATCTAGTACCGGCTTACCACAGAAGAGGCACTCAATACTGTGTAAATGAACGAAATGTTATAGCATTATGTTAGGTACTACGAGAACTCCAGGATAACATGTGGTCCTAAGCTCAACCCTCAAGACGTTGTCAGAACTGTTTGGCAGAGGAGACATGGTGCTTTCAAAGTGAAGCGGTAATTCCCCAGAGAACACAGGTTGATGTGGTACACAGCTGCCAGGGAGCCTGCCTGGATCACAGTGATTCCTTCTCTCTTCTGGAAATAATACCTAGCCTCAGGTTTCCAGACAGAGTTTAGGTTAAGTGATTCTGCCTCAGGCCATGCCAGAGATTTCTGGAGATAGGCATCTGAAGCAAGTAGGCCCATCAGAATTATCTGAAATATCTGATCATATCTTCCCTACAATTATCTGAAATGAAATGGAGGAGAAAATCTAAATCCTCCTCTAGTGGAAAGCCTGTGAGTATATATACAGCACAGGAACTTTGGTCACCATGTCTCCCAGAAGAAGCTGAGAAAAAGAAGGTAGCAACGGAAGCAACGATGAGAGAGGGAAAGAACACTGGCAGCACTCTGAGTCTCTGATTCCAAATGTCCCTAAAGCCCAGCTCCCTTGATCTTCCCACCTTTTCTTAGTTGATTAAATTCCTCAAGGGCCTTCCGGTAAATTTCCCTTTTGGCCTCAGCCAGATCAAATTGAATTTCTGTCATCTGCAATCAGATCAGCTGTGACTGCTATAGTCAGCAATCACTCAGGATTCAATGCATGAAAAAGGCACTGAAAGGAACTATAATCCATGTGCTAAATCTGTGCTAGAAGTGGCGTGGCGGCCGTGGGACTTGAGTTGGCTTCAGGACACCTGGGCAGGATTTGGTCAAAGAGAAGCGAAAGATGGTCCTACCAAATAGAGAGAACAGCTTAAAAGAAAGTGTTGTATTAAAAATAAATATGGTTTCAAATGCCAAGGGAGAGTTCTCCCAGCTGGACAGTTGTTTCTTTCTGGGGTAAGTATGAAGAAGCATTAAATATGAAGGGACTTGGGTGCTAAGCTCAGACGATTGGACTTTCACCTGAAAGTCTTGAAGGACAAACAGAAGTGGTGTTTTTCAAGAGCATGAATCTCATGACAGGTTTTTTTTTATCTTTTTCTGGGAAGAGTTCGCTTTCTCTCAGTCTCTCCTTCTTTCTGAGAAGATGTATGTTTTCTTATGGAGAATGCTCATCACCAGCCTTCCCAGGAATTGCTAGGAACTGGGTGTGAGAAGTAGGGATCACCCTAAGACGTAGCTTCCTTTAACCCACAGGAATCGAGAATAGCATTATAGAACATGGCCACCCAGGGCATAGCGGCCGCCGAGTGCTGCAGTGGGCAGAGCACTGGGCTGGCATTCAGAAGGTCCATCCTCTAATCTCTAACATAGGAATAATAATCCCCACCTTGTGTTTCTCACAGAGTGGCCATACAGAGAATTAAGATCCTACATATGTGAGAACTTTCTGCACTGCAAAGAATTGGCAAAAGACTGTGAACCCTTTATTTCAGAACATCTGTGACAGAGCTTTCCTACGTTATCACTAGCAGTGTACTTTTGTTGGATGGGTGTGGTATTTCCCAAGCCACCATCTCAGTTTAGGGAGACTACTTTCCACTACATATTCTGGGTGGGCCCATCTTTATAGGGCTTTTCCCTTTTTTTAGATCAGACATGCTGCAATTACAAATGACTTTCAAGACCTTTGAAATCAACTGAGGAAGTATGCACATGTCCTGGTCCATGGCGACCATGTTTGCTTATCGTGTTGTCTCCTTGTTATTAATCCTGTCTCAAGATCCCTTTCTTTAAGCATCTCCTTCTCTTTTATGGGAGGGAGCCCTGTCTCACAACTGACAATATGCTTCCAGGAGCCATTCATCTTTTCTTTCATGCAGACCACATTTAGCATTCTCTCACGTTTCAGTCAGAAGAGTGCACTGACTGTAAATCCACTGGGTCCAGGCCTGATGCTGGGATCAGGGCAAACCTGTCTGGCACTGCCAACTCTGCCCTGATTTATTCAGAGATGGAGCTGAATGCCCTGAACATCTTCTGTCCTGGGAAGTCCTTGTCAACACTATGATCTATATATGCCTTCAGGGAAACAGCCAAGAGGCCAATCCAAATCAGGTGTCTTCCTTCATATGGATGAAGCAAGGGCAGTGCTCAAGCTACGGGATGACTACAGTACCTTTGAGTGTCGTGGGAATGTATGGAGTTCTGTTGCTACCATAGTTTACTTTCTGCATATTTCTCTACACTGTCATTGGCAAGGTTTCCGACTTTGTCATGCTCCTAAAGCTTTACAGCATGTAATAGAGACATTTCAATTGTAATGTAAAAAAGATACTTTGTCACTTTTATCTTCACTGATTCAAGTCAACACATGTCCAGAAACTTTTCTATTATCGAGTCTACATTTTAGTAAGATGATTCCGAAAAGTACCTATTTTCCTAATTATTTCAGAATTATGTGGACAGTAATTACCATCTTCCATTAGCAGCACTAGTGGTGGTTAAGACAAATTTCAAATGCATCCAGCAAGTGCTTTACGCTAATATGTCTGCTTCATTAACTTCAATCAAAAGACAGCAGTGGCTCCTCACAGCACTAACTTTGCTTTGATACATTCTCATCAAATATTGATCTGAATAGTCTGTATGAGTGCTCTGTCAGGCTGTGTGAAATTTATTTACTGAATATATTACCTCTAGCCCTAAAGTGCCAGTGGCTATCTCAGAAAATCTATTTTTTTCATGTTAAAATTGTATTAACATTAAAGAATCACTAAATTTTTTGGCCATTAATACATGTCCAGAAAAAGGTCCTTAGTGCAAAATCTGCAACAGGAAAGGAGAATATTCAAAATTGTATCAGATAATAGATGGGTTTCCTTTTCCAGTTGGTTTGAACAATTTTTTTTCCAGAGATTTGAATATGTGCAATCATGATTGGCAGTGTTTCCTTCCCACCAAACAGGTTTACCCAAATGTAACTTGTGTGGCTTGCAATTATACAGATATTTTGTTAAAGTCCATTTCTCATTTTTTTAAAAAGCTCTTTATAAAGATACAGGCTTCTGGTATTCGAAACTTCACAGACTCAAGAAAGAGAGAGTAATTCTCTTCTAAATGTATGTGTTATGGAGCTGAGTTCCCTATTTCACATGGACTCTTCATTTGCAGCTGAGTCCTGTGAGGGTGGCAGAGAAGTGAACAGAATACAGAGCAGCAAAGAGAGCTTCGCTGAAAAGTTCTGAAGGAGGAGATAGGCAAGGTTATTAAATAGGTTCTGACAGTCCTGTAGAACCAACAAAAGACAAAACACTGGGCATCAAATGGGAATTAGACGGCCATTTAGCAATCCAAAATGGCAACCCTATTGGCAACTGAAAGCTAGCAGCGAAAGAAAAATCCAGAAGTTGCTTTTTACCTGATTTCACTGGGGATTTAAAAGTGAAGTTGCCAGGAGTACAAAGTAAGGTTGCTTGTGATGAGGAGTAGAAAACAAAAGTGAGACAAGCCATTTTCCCAATAATGAGGCATACAATTTCCACTAAATACAGTGTGTTGTGATTGAATGGAGAGCCAATTGACTCCAAATCATTTGGTGTGTTGGGATCACAAACCTTGAGATGGCCTGGAATTCTTTAACAAATATTTACTGGTCATCTACTGTGTGTTAGGCTTTTGTTTTAGATGAAGATGAGCAAAACATAATTTCAATATTGTGACTGTTATCTCTGACAATTGCTGTGTTCATCCCAGTTGCCTATGAGAATCATCATTACTGCACCATGACCTTCTCATCTCCGTATCCAGTGCCCAAGTTATTCCTCTCCCCAACTCTAGGGTGAGATGTGCCTGGAAATGGTCTGCAACTGTGGCAGTTGCCCCTTAATAAACGTCATTGAGAAGCTGAATGCATACAGGGCCAGAGGCTGTTGTCAGACTCCAAGTCTAAGACTGGTCCAGGTTCCAGATATGACTCAAAAGGTCCATTTCAGAGAAAAGAGTCCTGTGTGAGTTTCTCAATCACAAATAGACAGAGTCTGTCCCAGAGACCGCTTCTCCAATTGTAAAAGACTATGAATGGAATCTTATGCCTTTAAGTTTTACACATGCATAAAGAGCTTTATACACAGCAACACTTCTGCAAATATTATCGCACTTATTGTCCAGGGTGAGTAATGTCACTCCTATATTGCAGGCCAGAAACATCTCCTTCAAATGTTAAGTGACTTTTCCAAGGTCATACAGCTGACTATCAGAATCAAAACTCAAACACTGATTTCCTAATTACAGACATTTCACTGTTTTGATTATTCCACATTACATATCTGCCCAATATTTATGCTTTATAATTCAAATATGTATAACATAGGTATACTATTATACTCTTAACTCTTTACCTATGTCAATATGCCTAATATGTCTATGCAGTTGTTTAATAATTAACACAGTGATTATTTCTTTTGAATGGTTACACTGTAGCAGGTGCTATATTAAATATTTTACACTCTTTTATTTTTTAATCCTCAACAACTCTACAAGATATGTACTCTACCATATAAGGAAATTGAGACTCAGAAGGTTCCATACCTGGTTCAAAGTTACATAATGTATATGAAAGGTCATGTCCTTTCTGCTGAATAATACTACTTCATATCTCTGACGCACAAGTGAACTTGTTCTCTTTCTCTTTCTCCTTCTTTCGCTCCCTCTCTCTCTTTTGTTATCTGTCTCTCTGTCTGTGAATGTGCGCAAGTTTCTCTCATTGTCATGTAGACTATGTGCAACTCTGCTCTATAATCTAATTAAATAGTCAAATGAGATGTCACCCAATGTTGTGCATAGGCAAACACAGGACAAACGAGAGTAATAGTAGTCTCTTTGGCCATTTTAGTTATTGAAGTGAAGTGTCACCCCTCCTTGGTTTTCCTTGGCCTTTCTGAAAAAAATCTTGCTCAAGAAAAAAAAAATTAAGAAAAAAAAAACTTTAAGAAGGCACAGATATTTTGCTGGCTTGATCAGAAGTAGTTTGCTTCAGAGTTGTGGAGAATAATGTATTCAAAAGGGGGTAGAAAGACTGACAATAGGAGCTATATATTTGTCTAGAGAATAGAGAATTTTTAGAAAGTATGAGAAATGACTATAATAAAAGATGACTAGTAATTCGGTATAGAATTGTGATGTATTTTGTAGAAAATGAAGTAGGAAACATAGCTTGTTACCTTGCTGTTACTTTAGAATTACACAGAGACTCTCCTGAAGGTTTATAATTATAAATCCAAAGGATCATTATACTGCATTAGAGTGGATAATTACTGACCCGATTTGGATCAAGGTGAATTCAACTTCTTTCGTCAAGGTGTAATTATTCTTTATTCAAGCCCTTTCCAGATCAAGATTCTCTTTGATAGAAGGGGAAATAACACATTCCTTCTAATACAGGATGTATATTTATTAAGAATCATAGATCCTTAATTGTAAACTGATTTTTTACTTTCCTGAGGTCACTGGAGGATTGCACTCCATAATTGAACAATGCCTTAATGAATGTAATTTCGTGGCTCCACTTGCTAATGTGACTAGTTCCTACTGTTTATTTCACTTCAAAATTGGACGTGATCAGATATGGAAACATAATTACACTGTGTAGAAATAAGATCCAAGATTTCCAGACCTGACAGAAGAAAGCATGTGGGCATGTAATTAAGAGAGAGGGAAAAAGTTGACCTACTTTTTGAGTTTCAGAGATCAACCTGTACATCTGACTATGGATCAATTCATCTTCTCATCTATTCTTCTTCTAATAATCCTGACCTCATTTTTTATTGTTTGTACTAATGAATTAATTTGTAGTCTAATTCTGTTGATTTAGAAATCCAAATAAATGAGAGATTTGGAAGTGTCAATTAAGCAATCTGTGGAATTCCTTTCACAAAGATTGCTTTGTTAGCCTCATTTTGTATTCAGTATGTGAAATTAATTTGGGGGCAGGGGTAATGGGAAGAAATCATGCCAGTTACAAGGTCATTTCAAGGGATGATTCAACTTAGAAATTGTCACATGCAACACATGATAACTGAATGCCTTCTTTACTTGAAAGAAGTATCAATATTAAAATTAATCATCTGGGAAAAGTCAAAATCGCAATGGCCCTCCTCTTTATAAAGAATAAAGATTATTTTAAGCAAATGATAGAAAAAGAAAGAAAAAGAAGACGAGATTTCTTATATCTTCATTCAAGGATCTAGTTTAACTTCCAGAAAAGGAGACATTTGGTGGAAATAATTTGTCAGCAAGTTCTACAGAACATCCACGAGGAAATATCCACTAGGTTATTATGGATCTGAGACCCTAGAGAAATGTCTGGACTGGAGACCTATTTGAGAACCATTTGCACACAAGGCAAAATTTTCTAATATAACTTTTTGTGATGATAAAGCTGTTCTATGTTTGCGCTATCCAATATCTTAGTTATTGGCCACATGTGGTTATTGAGCATTTGAAATGTGGCTAGTGTGACTGAAGAACTACATTTTCTATTTGATTTTCTTTTAATTAAATTTAAATAGCCACGGAGCAAGTAGCTGCTCTACTGGACAGCCCACATGCAGAGGAAAATTGAAGACTGACTAATGGAGGATGAGATTGCCCAGAGAGACTGCAGACTGAGAAGAGTGAAAAGTCTAAAAGAGAACTGAGGGTAACAAACAAGCGTTTCAGGGATGGGGAAGATAAATATGATTAGAAAGAGTCATCAAGCTAAAGCAAGAACCCAGCATATCGAAAGACAATGGAAAATAGAGTTGCAAAATGGGAAGGTGAACAGTGTCAAATGCTGCTTAGGAGTCAAGAATAATGAAGATTCTATAGGGGCAATGATTTATTCTTGCAGTATTTATAAAATACTCACTAAAAGATACCCCAAAACATTTCATCCTCAAAGGGAGACAAAATGCTTTGAAACTTATGGTTTGTTTTTTAAAAAGTGCCTAAGATTTTGTCTCTGAAAGTAAAAGTTCTCTTCTATTTGAGTTAGTCGGCATATGGTATATTTTCAAACAGGTGTTTGAAAACAAGCAACTTAATTCAGTCAATGCTTTGCTTGGCAACTGGATGCTAATGAGTAGTTTTCAAAGTAACCACTTGTTTGACCAAATTTAACTATTTGGAGTCTTTTCAAAGCAATTTACGTGCTGTGTGGAGGTAGCTATAAACTTGTCTTGAGGATGGATGTGGAAACTGTATTCAGCAAAAAGAACAGAGTAATAACACGGACATTTTCTTGACCATCTATTGAAGTCACCAAGGCCTAGGCTGTGCATCTCTGAAAGGAAAGCCCTTTGAGATCAATGCCTATGTCTTTCAAGCATTGCTGGAACTCTCTTTGAGTTGTTCATCTGCCATTTCTTTCCTTGAGTAGTGTGAACTCTTTACAATTCACGTAAAATCCCCACGGTTCACTAACTTTTAAAGAGCAATATTTCTTCCCCACCTCATTTTGCGACAACTCACACTATTGAAGCCACACAATTGAAATATCTTGTCTTGAGCTTGAGAGCTTTCAGTTGAGTAGAAAATAAGCCACATGGAACTATTCTCAAAAGCATTCAGATTAGCTCATTGTGCAACAGTCATTCAGAGGGAAATACAAATGCGGACGTTTTAATTCACTATCCAATCACTTTTAAGTGATATGCCCAGAGAGCTCTGTTTATTTGGCATGGCTCAAAAATCCGTTTCCTTATTTCCCAAGAGTATGCACCCCAGTAGCCTCTCTCTGCCACTCATGGTCTTCCCTGGTGATTTACTCCAACCGTTGTCTGACCCTGACTAATTCAATCCACTTTCTTACAAACACCAGCTTCACAAAAAGCACTGGGTTTTGACAATGTGCAGTGCCTCTCTCAGCAGAAATATTACCATGCCCTCTGCAGCATACAAACCGGCATAACATGTGTTAATCTTTCTGCAAAGTAGAACCTCGTATTTGAGTTGTTCCCCTGGAGCCTTCACAGAGAGACTAGTGGATGTGAAGAGAGAAGGATAGAAAGATATTCATTCTACAGGTGATGGAAGGATAGGACAGAAGATCACCCAGAAGCTACTACTGCTTCCCAATATGCAGTTACAAAGCCACAGAAATAGCAGTCTCTCAGTAAAGGTTTCTCAAGGTTTCTCTGATGAAAATACGTTTAAAATAATATCATCAAGCTCAAGTACAACTGGTATGAATTTTCAGCAGTACATTTCAAGTCTAGTAACTTTTAGTTTTCCTTTTTTTAATCAAATAAATCTAATTTAGTACCCATCTGTTAAAACTGATAGAAAACTTAATCTCAGCAGTGTTTTGGGAGACTACCCCCAACGTGAGATTATACAGGAGACAGAAGGACTATTTAGTACATAAAATGTAATGAGCCTCTGTTCTCCGGTGCTTCGTGGTCCTTGCTCATACCAGCCTACTTTGCTCAAACTCAGGTGGCTCTCTCTTCCTTTCATGCCAAGCTTAAGCATAGAACTTCACAGGGTTCCCAAGCTAAAGCTTCTAATGTCCATCTGTACCACGTAGCCATCTCCCCTTTGGAGATTTACATGGAAACAGGAAACATGTATCTTCTACTTAAGAAGTCTGCTACCAAAATTACAACCTAACCCAATTTGGAATCTTTAGGTAAATCCACTGAGTATCCCAGGTTAAGTCATTTCTCACTTTTTGGGCTAGGCATCAGTTTCCTTCTCCTAAAGTACGGCATGATTTCTTGAGGTATCTAACATTGAAACATACATTCTTAACTGGGAGAAAAAGAGTTGGAAGGGCAGCTCAGCATTTGATGCTCAACCATATCAAACTGGATGTTCTCTTTTTTAAAAAATATTTTGTAATACTCATTTTACTACCATGAAAAGAAATCCACACAAAATGAATTCTCAATACTTATGTAATTAAGGTGAAAACATAATACGATGCCAGAACATAAAAGGTAACTTCAAGGAAAGAAATTAATAATGAGTGAAAGCACGGTAGCTTAAGTAATAATGGGCTAGATGGATTTTTATGTAATGGAGCAAACAAAGAGAAAACCACCATTACAATGGCCATAATTGTGGCCAAATTACACACTTCAAGATAAGAAACGGAACAAGCATGTGATTTTTGCAAGTGAATTTGTTCCCACTGTTATGAGTTATGAGATAGTACAAGAAGGTATGAGTTATCAGGAAAGACACATCTTCTAATTTGAAATCCTAGCACATGTCGAGGTATACATTAAGTCTCTAATACATAAATAAATCTTGGATAACATATCTTTCAATAGACAATGAGAATAAAGGATATATTAGAAAAGGAACCGAATAAAACAAGTTGTAGAGTGGCTATAATAAACCTCAGGGGACAGGATCAGAATAAGATTGAAAACAAATAGGCAACCCAAACAATTAAATGAAAATTTCCATATGAAATGCTCACAACTAATATATCTAATTGACCTAATCTATGTATTACAATATAGTAATAATATTCTTAAAACAACATTTATTGATGAAATTCAATGAAATCACTGCAACTCATAATTCTGCAAATTCGAAAATATTTACTTTTAGATCCATTGAATGGACTTCAAAGTAAAAATTTATTTTTATCAATTCTCAGATACAGGTGCCCCAAATAGGTCTAGCAGAACCCCTATTGATGCTAAAGTTTGTGATATGGTTTACAACTCTTGACAAAATTCCTAACAAATCTAAGGACAGACTTTCCCTATTTTACAAGGAATTTTGCATCTCCAAAAAAATTTTAATGATTATTAAAATGTGCAACAAATACTTTGGGTTTCTATGTAAAATCAAAGTTGTTTTTCAACTCAGCTAAGTACTAACAGTTTTTATACATACAATAACGTCTGGTGGGATATTCCAAAATAGTGCAGAAAATGATATGAGTCTTCTTTTTCCAAAGCCCGTTCCAGCATTGCAGAACATCTTGGCTGTCGGGTCACTAATCACCAAATGTTTATAGTTCTCTATAATCCCTGTGACATCTAAAAATAAAAATTAAAAAAAAAAAACAGTCACTACAAGATACTTCCTGTGTTCAAGGGAGGGGATGTTCTACTCCAGCTTAGAGCCAGTGGCCTGGGTCACAAAACACAAGACTTGAGTGTAGAAGGAAATATTTCCTTTTGATTTTTCAAATTTCCTACAACAAAAACAAAAAAATAGCGTATCAATAAACCATAGATATTCTCATTTCACAAATTATGGAAATAATAAAAGAGATACTGGAAACCCCTAGACTTTTTGCCAAGATAAGCATATGCGGAAGGAAGTAACCTTTGTTCTCCATTCCAGCTTATCTACCCATTCCTACATTTACACTGTGGACTCTCAGTACGTAAAGCTATGCTGCCACGGAAAGCATTGATTCAAATATATCTTTCTTGAACACTATCTCTAACCCTTCCAGCTAGCTTAAAGAATCCCAATTGTGTAAAATTAGCCCCTACTTCTTGTGACATTCAGTCCATTCACTTCTCTGCTTTCTCCCTATTGATCAGTCCTCGACTTTCTTCATAGTCCTCAGCTTAGATTCCGCATTCCACAATTATTATTCCATCAATAATGCTATTGCCATTATTCTTATCTTCTTACTCATCTGTCACTGTGCTTATTTGGTAAAACCCAAAAAGAGCTAACCTCAAATATCTATGCTTTCTGCCCCTGCCATGGGAAATTGCAAGGCTGCAGGAGAAATTCTAAAATGCTGCAAGTTGATTTTACAATAAATTCATAGTCACTAACCTTAAATAAGTCAATCCTCAACACTGCTACACATTTCTAGTATGCTTCTTTTCTCAACTGATGCGTCCACTCTTTCCAAGGTCTGTGTCAAGCATAATCACGCTCTTCCAAAGCTCTGACTCCACCTTCCCTTTTTTAGTGTACAAAATGATCTTGTTGCTTCCTTCACAAGGGAAATAGATGCTGTCAGACAAAAAGCCCTTCAGTTTCTGCCTATTTCATGTTACACACCCACCTATATCTGCTCCAGTCTTTTCCTTCCTCCTTCTCATTGCAGTAGAGGTTTCCTTCTTTAATTAAAAACAATTCATAAAAATTTATCTCCAAATATATTTCCTCTGTTGCTTGTTTGTATATTTTCAGGTATATTTACTTTGTAACCCATTCCAATCTGTCTCAGATTCTTGCTCCTCCATTCAAATCATTTTTGTCCATGTCACCAATGCCTAATTGATAAGTTCTGGCTACACCATATACCTTGGATGAGTTAGTTTGCCTCCAATATTTAGACTGTCATTGACAAAAGTACAGAAAAGATATTGGTTTTGTAGAGTTGTTGCAAAGATTTAATAATGGAATATTAGTGAAATCATTAGAAAACTAACTGAAACAGAGTAGAAACTCCATAAACATTATTTATTTCTAGGAGTAGTAGTAGTAGCACTAGCTGCAGCACAGTAATAGTAATATTAATAAACCCAGAAAGTGATCCTTCGTTCTTCTGTGTGACTTCTCAGCACCCTTGACTCAGTTAACCATGCGAAATACTGGTTTTCTGTTCTGTAGATTTATGTGACTGGCTTTATAATGCCATAATATTCTCTATCATGGCTAAATGATATGCACTGGTTTTGTTAGATGTATTCTTTATATTTTATCTTTGTTCTCAGAGTGTTGTGGCAACACAGAGAGTCTCTTAAGTCCCTCTTAGAGAAAATTTCACCAACTGTTTTAGTCTTTCTGGAAACTGGATGCTGAGCAGTGCTATGATATTTTTTGTTTGATGCTGTTGTACTCTGCATTCTCAACTCACCCTAAGCAACTCAGAGACTTTAGAGTTTAATCATTTGGTACTAAAGACATGTGAGCTGTGCATAATATATTGAAGCTCCTTAAGGGTAGAAACTATGACTCATTCATCTGTATACCCTATGGCATGGAACAGAGTGCTTAACATATACTAGGTCTCAATAAATGTGCTTTGAATAGAAGTAAAATTGGAAAGAACAGGCTGAATACTCAACTTGACATTCAGTAAAGTATGTTTTCATGCTTAAGATTTAAACTGATCTTTACAAGGCTTTCTCTTGCTGATTAAGCATCCTATTTGCTAAAATGCTGTCTTTCCTTTTCTTGGTAGCTAACATTGACAGGGTCCTCTTTGTAGAGAATCTATCGCCTGAAATAATTAGTATACTCATCAGTCTTGTTCAGATATTGCCATCCCTAGTTGGCAATTTCCATTTTAGAGAATCAGCAAAAGGCTTTAGATACCATGACAAATTAAATGGATGTGAGGTTAGAAATTTCAAGATAGATCAAGTTCAGGCAGATAAAGGAACATATTTTTCTTCTGAGTCAAAATAAGGCACACTGACACCAGCATACTGTACACAGCCTGAAATTGTCACATACAATACTTAGTCACTAAAGATGACTTATACACTGAAAACAGATACCTGAAACTTAACACCAACAGGTTTCGGTTCTTAGTCTCAAAATTACTGTGGCCTTTGGAATAGGTTAATGTGAGTTTGCGCTCATATGTATGTGTGTACATATGAACGTGTGTGTATACACAAAAAACTCACATTTTTACTGAAAAAAGATTATTTAATAAATAAAAGAGATCCACGGATAACCATTTAGAAAAAAATTATGATTTTAGAGCCATTTCTCATATCATACATCAAATTAAGTTAAAGGAAAAATAAAGGAGAATGAAATGAAGGTGGTTATTCATCCAATGTCTGAATCTCAGAATGGAAGACATCTTGTACGCTTAAAAACAGTGGAAAAAATGACAAAGTTGATGATTAGTAAATTTGACACTACAAGCATTATATTTTATTTTATTATAAGTTTTATTTTAGGTTCAGGGGTACATGTGCAGGTTTGTTATATAGGTAAACTTTGTGTCACGGGCGTTTCATGTGAAGATTATTTTGTCACCCAGGTAATAAGTGTAGTACCCAACAAATAGGTATAGTACCCAACAGATATTTGTTTCTGCTCCCCCTCATCCCACTCTTGACTCTTCAGTAGGCCTCAATGTCTGTTGTTCCCCTCTTTGTGTATATTTCTTCTTGTTGTTTAGCTCCCACTTATAAGGGAGAATATGTGGTATTTGATTTTCTGTTCATACATTAGTTTGCTTATGATGATGGCTTCCAGCTCCATTCATATTGCTGCAAAGAACATGATCTCATTTTTTAAGGCTGCATAGTAGTCCATGATATATATGTATCACAGTTTCTTTGGACAGTCTACCATTGACGGGCATTTAGGTTGATTTCATGTTTTTGCTATTGCAAATAGTGTTACAATATATATAGGCATGCACGTGTCTTTATGACAGAGCAATTTATATTCCCTTGGGTATATAACCAATAATGGGATTACTGGGTCGAATGGTAATTCTGTTTCAATTTTTTAAGGAAGAGCCATACTATTTTCCACAATGGCTAAAGCACTTTACATTCCCATCAGTAGTGTGTAAGTGTTCTCTTTTTTCTGCACCTTGCCAGCATCTGTTATTTTTTGTCTTTTTGATAATAACCATTCTGACTGGTGTGAAATGCTATCTCATTGTAGTTTTGATTTGAGTTCTGTTGATTGATATGATTTGGATCTCTGTCCTGACCAAATCTCATGTTTCATTGTAATCCCCAAAGTTGAAGGTGGGGCTTGGTGGGAAATGACTGGAACATGGGAGAAGATTTGTCCTGAATGGTTTAGTACCAGCCTCTTGGTACTGCCCCCATGATGGTGAGTGAGTTATTGTGAGATCTGGGGATTTAAAAGTATGTAGTACTTCCCCTCTCCCTCTCTTTTTTCTCCTACTATTACCATGTGAGTTTTCTGCTCCCACTTTGCCTTCCATCATGAGTAAAATCTCCCTGAGGTCTCCCCAGAAACAGAGACCACCATGCTTTATGTACAGCCTGCAGAACCATGAGCCAATTAAATCCCTTTTATTTATAAATTACCCAGTCTCAGGTAACTCTTTATAGCAATGTGAGAACAATGTAATACACTAATGGTTAGTGGTGTTGACCATTTTCTTATGTTTGGGCTGCATGTATATCTTTTTTTGAAAAGTCTCTATTCATGTAATTTTCCCACTTTTAATGGGATTATTTGTTTTTTACTTGTAAATTTGTTTAAGTTTCCTATAGATTCTGGATATTAGACCTCTATTAGATATGTAATTTCCAAATATGACCTCCTATTCTATAGGTTGTCAGTTTGCTCTGTTGACAGTTTCTTTTGCTGTACAGAAGGCCTTTAATTAGGTCATACTTGTCAATTTTTGTTTTCATTGCAATTAGTTTTGGAATCTTCATCATGAAATCTTGGCCAGATCCCCTCTCCAGAATAGTGTTGCCTGGGTTATCTTCCAGGGATGTTATAGTTTTGTGTTTTACATTTCAGCCTTTAATCTATCTTGAGTTGATTTTTGTGTATGGTATAAAGAAAAGGTCCAGTTTTAGTCTTCTGCATATGACTAGTCTGTTATCTCAGCACCATTTATTGAATAGGGAGTCCTTTCTGTATTGCTTGTTTTTGTCAGCTTTGTTGAAGGTTAGATGGCTGTAGGTGTGTAGCATTTCTTCTGGGTTCTCTATTCTGTTTCATAGGTCTATGAGTCTGTTTTTTTACCAGTACTATGCTGATTTGGTTTCTGTAGACTTGTAATGGAGTTTGAAGTTGGATAATGTGATACCTCCAGCTTTGTTATTTTTCTTAGGATTTCCTTGGCTATATAAATTTTAAAATAGGTTTAAATAATTCTATAAAGAACATCATTGGTAGTTTAGTAGAAATAACATTGAATGTGTAAATTGCCTTGTGCAGTATAGTCATTTTAACAACATTGATTCTTCTTATCCATGTCCATGAAATGTTTTTCCATTTCTTTGTGTCATCTCCGATTTCTTGGAGCACTGTTTTGTAATTCCCATTGTAGATGTCTTTCACTTCTCTGGTTAGCTGTGTTCCTAGGTATTTTATCCATTTTGTGTCAATTATAAATGGGATTGCATTTCTGATTGTGCTCTCAGTTTGGGTGTTATTGGTATATAGGAATGCTATTGATTTTTGTGCATTGATTTTATATCCTGATGCTTGGTTGAACTTTTTTTTATCAGATCAAGGAGCTTTTAAGCAGAGACCATAGGGTTTTCTATATATAGAATAATGTCATCAGCAAACAGAGATATTTTGACTTCCCCTCTTCCTATTTGGATTATTTTTATCTCTTTCTCTTCCGTGATTGCTCTGGCTAGGACTTCCGGTATTAATTGAATAGGAGTGTCTTGTTCCAGTTTTTAAGGGGAGTTCTTCCAGCTTTTGTCCATTCAGCATGATGTTAGCTGTGGATTTGTTATAGATGGCTCTAATTATTTTGAAGTATGCTCCTTCAACACCTAGTTTATGGAGGTTTTTTAACATGATGTGATGTTGAATTTTATTGAAAGTCTTTTCAGCATCTTTTGAAACGATCATGTGACTTTTGGTTTTTGTTCAGTTTGTATGGTGAAATTCATGTATTGGTTTGCGTATTTTGAACCAACCTTGCAACCCAGGGATAATGCCTCCTTGATTATGGTGGATTAATTTTTTAGGTGCTACTGAAATCAGTTTGATAGATTTTTTTAGGATTTTGCTATGATATTTTTGAGGATGTTCATCGAGAATATTTGCCTGAAATGTTCTGTTTTGTGGTGTGTCTGCCAAGCTTCAGTATCAGAATAATGCAGGTCTCAGAGAATGAGTTGATGAGGATATCCTCCTCTTCAAGTTTTTGGAATAGCTGCAGTAGGAATCTTATCAGCTCTTCTTCATATGTCTGTTAGAATTTGGCTGTGAATCCCTCTGGTCCTGGGCTTTTTTTTGGTTGGTAGGTTTTTTATTACTAATTCAATTTTAGAATTAAAATGTCTTTTGAAGCATTCAATTTCTTCCTGGTTCAGTCTTGGAAGTTTGTATGTGGCTAGGAGTTTTTTCATTTACTCAAGATTTTCTAGGTTATGTACACAGAGGTGTATATAGTAGTCTCTGAGGGATTTTTGTATTTCTGTTCATTTCTGTGAGGTCAGTTTTAATGTCCTCTTTGCCATTTCTGGTTGTGTTTATTTGGGTCTTTTCTCTTTTTTCTTTTACTTATCTAGCTAGTGTTATATCTATCTTATAAATTTTTTCAAAGAACTAACTGCTGGATTCATTGGTATTTTGCAAGGTTTTGATGTCTCAGTTTTCTTCAGTTCAGCTTTGGTTTTGGTTATTTCTTATATTCTGCTAGCTTTGGAATTGGTTTGCTCTTCTTGTCTAGTTTCTCTAGTTAGGTTATTAATTTGAGAATTTTCTAACCTTTTGATGTGGGCGTTTAAACTTCTCTCTTAACACTGCCTTATCTGTGTTCCAGAAATTCTGGTATATTATGTCGTTGTTCTCAATAGTTTTAAATAAATTCTTGATTTCTGCCTTAATTTGAATATCTACCCAAAAGTAATTCAGAAGCATGTTATTTAATTCTTATGTAATTGTATGGTTTTAAACAATTTTCTTAGTGTCAATTTCTACTTTTACAACATTGTGGTCCAATATTGTGGCTGGTATGATTTCTGCCTTTTTGACTTTGCTGAGAATTGTTTTATGTCTGATTATGTGATCAGTTTTAGAGTATGTGCCATGTGGTGATAAGAAGAATGTGTATTCTGTTGTTTGGAAGTTGAGAGTTCTGTAGAGACCTGTTAGGTCTATCTGGTTAACTATAACTACATTTTTAAATGAAATATTGTATGATAATCCAATATTAAAAAATAAAAATGGAGCTGGGTTTTTTGAAACAGCAAGTAACGTGCAGTTCCATTAGCTTAGCCTTCTTTTTCACCCCACAGTGGTCCCTGAATCAGATTCACAAAGTCCAGGACTCTGCAGACATAGTTTGACAGTCATCCACTTAGGGTATGAACTGTGAGAAGTCTGAGGTAGAATTTTTTCCCACTGAACTGTTACACTGGAAGCATTAAGGAACTCATAATACAAGGATGCAAGATGCTCCATCTATTTATGGCTTCGTCTCTTACCACATTCTGCAGCCACTCGACAAAAAACACCGGGAGGGGGAAGCTTGATATTTGGTATGTAGATAGAGGAAAAGAATGTACCTTTCAAGAAAGCAGTGAATGGGTATGAGGGGGAAATGGAAAAGAAATAAAGGGGTATGTCATAAAAACTGAAGCATGTTGTTGATTTTTTTTTCCAAAGAAGAAGAAGTGGTCAAAAGGATAAATGTTGATAACAGTTTGATGGGATAGCAGCTGCTTTGTGTTGGCTGAGGTGTGAAGAGGGGAGGAACTGGAAGCAGTGAGTATAAGCAACCTATCTCTAAGTCTGTCTGTACAGGGAAGAAGAGTGGGTATCAAATGGATGTTTATTTTTCTTTCAATGAAAAAGAACTAAGCATGTATAAAAGCTGAGGCAAATCACTTGAGAGACAAAGGTTGAAAATAATAAAGAGAAGTAGCAGGTAATAATTAAAGTTTCCTGAATACAAAGGTCTTTAAAGAGTGGGAGATTATGCTATCTGAAGCTTGAGTTGGGTGTCTGGCCTCAGCTTGAAGGATAGACAGGTCTTAAGACAAAAATGAAGGAAGATAAAAATTAGTAGATTCAGGTTCAGGCAGACGTGTGTATGATGGGGGACACTGAATTTTCCTCCTGTAACTTTATTTTCCTTGATAAAACAGGAGAAAAAATGGTTTATCTACAAAAAGGGATATAAGTTGGCTTTCAGATGTGAAAAAAAATTTTGAAGTAGCCTTTGTAGACATAGGGAAATCACATTGACCATAGAAATATGAAATGTTTTTCATGAAGAATTGAGGGCCCTCTCGGAGTTCATATTCATGAATTCACATTGTAAGTCATCTGCTCTGTTGAATCACAATTTTTAAAGAATTCAGCTAACTATCAGCACAATCAGAGAAGTTAGCCAGTTGGATTAATGGGCAGATGGGTTTTTTGCAAAATATTGAGTTTTCCTTCGCAATGAAAGGACATAATGTAAGGCTTTTGGGGTATTGGCAAAGACGTTATTGAAATGGTTAGCTATTGAAATAGGTTGGTTAAAAGAGAAAGTTGAGAAAGGGGACTATTAATTGATGAGAAGAAAAGAGTGGGTAAGTACTTTGGGTATCCTAAGAGATTAAATAACAGTGGTGCTACTAGTTGAACCACAAAACTGAAAGGACAGGTAGTTGTGGTAACAGAATGGGCTCTGGAAGTAGATGTTTTGGAAGTGCAGCAGTTATGAATAATGATTAGGTCCAGGGTGTAGCTATGGGAGAGCTCACTGAAAAAGACAGGACAAGAGGGTCATTGGAACTAGGAGGCCAGGACATGTTGATTGGGTCATTCACATAGGCACTGATGTCATCTTAAGATAATGGAGTGACTTTGAGTAGAGAGGAAACCTGTGAAGTATGTGCCAAGATCCTGGATGAATGAGTAGGGTAGAGTTGATAGAAATATGGAGAGAGAAAGAATTTTAAAGTTGAATGATAGAGCTTTCAGAATAGCACAGGGATTTCACCACAGCATAGAAGAATAATATTTTAGAAACGGCCATGGAAAGCAGTAGTGACACTGTCACTACTTTCAGGTCAACCACCTGAGTAGTCATATAGCAAGAGTAATTGATGCTCAGGGGGCAGTGTAATCTGTTTGCACTTTCTCTCCCTATTCTATACTAGGATTTTGCCTAGAAAATAATAAAATCATAGCGAAATCACAGTATGTTTATTCAGTTTTTTGAAAACTCAATGATTCTAAATGAATACAAAATGGTAAGAAACATTTTTTGACCTATGTCATTTTGGCATCCCCATAAACTGTATCTGAGAGCACATATAGTTCCCTTTACTCTGCCACTTGAGATAAGAAGGCCCCAGGAAAAGAAGTGTCCTTTTCAGTTACACAAGGAGGTGGAAGATATCAGAAGAAAGAAGCTGAAGCTGGCTCATTATGAAAAAGCAAAAATCTCAACATCATCTGTCACTCTCAGTGAACTGTAACATCAAATAAAGCACCAAGTTCTTTCAAATGTATCTCCTAAGTATCTTTGAAGAGTACACTTCTGATCACCTTTACTGCTACCACCCTGCTTCAAGCCACCATCCTCTCTCGCGTGGTCTATTGCAATAATTTTCTCATTAGCTTCTCTGTTTCCATTCTCATTCACCTCCAATCCACTTTCCATTCTGCAGCCAGAGTGATCCTTCTGAAACAAAAGTAGGTCATGCTTCTTCTGTCTCCTCAAATGATTCAAAATGAAAGGACTTGCCCCAGTACTCCATATACATGTACAGCTTATGATCAAACTGTAATGAACTACTTGACCAAACATGCCAAACTTTTCTTATACGTGTGCTTATATTCCTCTCTTTGCTCAGAATGCCTCTCTGTAGTCCTCACCTTCTATGCTTGGATACCTCCTGTTCTCCTTAAAGATTCAGCCCTGGGTAGTCCCTCCTTCAGGATGTTCTCCCTGACATGTTCACCACAAAGGCAAAGTCAGACATTCTCATCCATTGTGCATTAATAGAGCCGTGGGATTCCCTCTACTATAACAGTTATTAAAGTATGTAATAGTCACCTATGTGCTTGTCTGTCTGCCCAACATGCACAAAAGTTTCCAAATTGTAGGCACTTAATAGTTGATTATATAGGAATGAGCTTGGAGAGAAGACTCTACCAGTTTTGGACTCGAGTTGATTAACTTTATACTTTCCCCAGAAGAAGTGGGGTGCTGTAGTCTTTCCAAAAGAGAATTGTTCAATCATTGCATTTTCCCCCATAGTACTCTTTGTCTCTCACAAAATATCTTTACTTTGTGCAAATTATAGCCACCGAGCACACAATCTGTCCTGTAATGACTTTTAGCAAAACACAATTTTCACAAGATGATAAGAGAGACTTAGCAAACTTACTATGCTATAACAGTAAAAAGTCAGCATTTACTATATAAAAAATGTCCTGAGTAATACACACACACATTTTCAGGAATAAGATTGGTTATAAAAGCCATTGGTACATTTCAAATTCCCATTTATTTCATGTTTACAATTGTTTTCATTTGAACCAAATTTAGGCATAAATTACCAATATTTATAGCGTTCCTTCATGTCTCTCACCCAAATTTCCCTAATGTGAACCTGTTATATAGCCATAGTATGATGATAAAAACTAAGAAGTTTACACTGTTTAATTTGGAAATTGTATTGTGAATTAGCTATCTTATCATCTGAAGCTTTCATTCTATTGATGGGAAGGTGAGTTCTGCAGCTCCAGTTGAAAAACGAGATAACTGGAGTAGGTGACTCTGCAGGGTAGTTCTACCCTCTCTACATTTAAAGAGATCAGACCTTGAACTAGAGTACACTCGCCTGCAAAAGGAAAAACAATATCACTTTCTGAAAGGAAACTAACCTTTTATCTAAAGAGAAGAGAAATTTGGCTGAAAGAATGCTGGACAAGGGCACAAGAGGCCTGGGTTGAAGGCTCAATTCTACCATCAGTTAATTCTGTGAGACTGTGCAAGTCAGCGTTTCCAGCCTTCTATTGACTTCTAAGATCTCTCCTAACTCCAAAGTTTAATAACAGAATATGATGTAAATGAAAGAGTGAGATTTAAAGCCAGTATCACATTAACATTTAAGAAGCCACACACTTGACTATATTTAACAATAAAGTGAGGAGATTACCTGTGTATCTAATTGGAAGAGAGTTGCCAAGGGGAATAATTATATTTATTTTATGCCACAGAAATACCATACTTCATGGTTCTCTGTTACTTTTCCTCAATATTGACTTCTGCTTTAATCTTTTGCTGGTACAGCAAAAGAAGCCCAAACATCCAGTTAGGATGCAGGTGAAAGGATATATGGAGCTCAATTTGGAAGAAAAGAATCAGTGAGGGGAGAGAGATCCAAGATGGCCGATCACTAGCAGCTCAGGATTGCAGCTCCCAGTAAAAGTGGAAAGAGCCAGTGGACGCCACACTTACCGATAAATTTTCGCTGCCCACGGACCAGGACATTCCCAGCGGAGGAGCCCCACAGGTCGTCAGCGCGACCCTTTGGGCTGGCGCGGCTTTTTTGCCGGCGCCTCGGCTGGGCGGCTCTTGGTGCAGAGTAAACGGGACTGAGTCTCCTTTTGGATGATGTCTGGAGCTCTGGGAAGTCAGAGCAGTCCATCCAGTTGACTGAAAAAG